>JAUYWI010079375.1:0-13360 GCA_034780595.1 Parotoplana pacifica
GATGCAATATTGTAGTCATATTATTAGAGCTAACGGCCTTCAGAATGAAATGTTGCTTGGAAAGCTAGAAGGAAAGAGAGGATGAGGCAGACCAAGAAGAATGTGGTGGGACGACGTGAAGAAGTGGGGGAACACAAGGTGCACAGAAGAACCGGCGAGACAAGCGCAGGACCGAAGGAGGTGGAAGCTAATAGTGCATGCTACCCTTGGCAACGAGGACGCCACATAGACAGACAGACAGAGTTCATTATTTTCATATTTCTTACAAATTTTTTTTACAAGTGTGTCATAGACCAGCAACCATAAACAAATGAGTTTCTAATACCTTCCAAATTCTAAATCTCAAATTTGTGTAAGATTAGGATATGTTTCTTGATTTTAGCTAAAAATGTCATTTTTTTGCCAAGGTACCTGTCTTTCAATTTTTAGCCCTACTATGTGAAAATATATTTGTCCTTCAAGGGTTAAAAACTTATTATCCGTGGATACCTTAGGTTGGCCGGAAATAATTTGACACAGAAAAAGCCGAGGAAAACGATTTTATTTAGAAAAATTACACTGTGATGACAGTATACTTCGGGTGTGCCATAAGAAATGTCACTGTGTTGTCAACAAAAGTTATATTAGAGAAACAAAAGAGCCCTCTGTAAAATCGATAAAATTGGCTATAAAATCGATAATCAATAGTTTAAAAAAATTCTTTCAGTCACAATTCTTAGGTGTTTATTATTACATCATCACCTTCAGTGGACCGTCACAAGATTAGGGGGGGCGGGCTTCAGAATTTTTTACAGTATCCGAAAAGAATTCTGACACATGGAATTACTAGTTTAGACTACTATCACTTACAAATTAATAAGCAAAAAATATTGCAGTCAAGATCGTGGATGTATATAACAAGGCATAAAAATTAAAGTAAAGTTACTATAAGTCAATTTTATTTAATATGAAACTGTACAGAATAGCAAACTTATAAATATATCGAGAAACAACTCTAATGATCACAAATTTTCATAACGATAAGAAAAATGTAATTACCTGTACGAGTATATTTAGCATCTAGAACCAAATGGATAAATATTTACCCTTATACCAAAACTGTAAGGAACCTAGTGAATTCGTTTTGAAAATTAATAAGACGAGGTTGAAAGTAATAAGAAAATAATAAATAACTTAGGACAAAACCGTAGTTAAAAGGTTCCATTGTTAAAAACTTAGCATTGCAAAATTTGTAAATGGTCAACATCTATAAATTAAATAGAGTAAAATTCGACGATATGGGATCCCATTATGGAATGAAAATAAAATCCCATTTATGAGCCAAACCTGCTGTACTGATCATGTCATAGCTTGATTTCGGAATAAAAAAATTGGCTCCACTCCGTACTTCAAACATTATAGTTCTTATCTATAAGCCAACAACAAACATTGACAGAGATTTGAATGAAATTTCGAAAACAACTAAAATCAACTAGTCATATTGAATCCATTTTGTGTTGATTTTACAGCAAATGGTATGGTGTCAAACTTCAAAAAAAAAATTGTGAACCTTCCAGTTTACAATACCTAAGTTTTGTGTTGTTGCAACAGAATCAGTTAAACCTATTGATCTTGTACGAGAAATCTGTTTTGTTTTCTACAAGTTTTGGCTCAAGTATTGCTATAAATCTTTCTTCAAAATGACTTATTCCACCTAATTACTTGGTTATTTATTAGTAAGTCAAATACTGTATTACGTAATGGTCCTACTGAAAAGATGTATTATACCAAATTCTAATTGCAGTATATTTATGACGCATAGGTATTAATCAATTACTATGTGTAAATGCAAAATCTTATAGTTTCGAAACATAATAAATAAGTAGGTATGTGTATTAGTTTTTCACATAAAAATAATACAAAATATCAAAATTAATATATCACAATTTTTCTCCTAGAATCTCATTTATTTCAGTGAGTACCTACCTATACATGATCTTTCTACTTTCTAAGAATTATAGGGTTGTCTAAGACGCGTTTTATTCATATTTTCTAATAGGTATCCTAGTCAATAAATTTCTACTTAACTGCAGCCACCAACACAACTACAACCAGCTATAAAATCAAATTTGGTTATGCTGATAAAAAGTAGATATTGAGGAAAATTGAAAAATTACGCTTGCCTAAGACTGTATTCTCAACATAACCCTATTGAGTTATTAAAATTTCACACGATTTTACAGAATAATCATGCTAATAGCCGTTAACTGAATATAAAACATCCTAGGAAAGGATAGGCAAATTTCACAATAGACTTAAAATCGATTTTGCACACAAACATTTTGTACTTATCATCAGAAACATAAAAATCAGATGCTTCATGGTATCTAATATGTATGTACTTTCTAAATAGTAATACCTAAAAAAATATAAAATTATGACACAAAAGTATAAAATGAAACTAAGGAAAAAGTGTAAAATTTCTTTGAAAGATATAAATAAAATATAAAGTCATCTAAATGTTTTTCTCATAATCTATGAGACATATGAATCTAAAAAGTGGAACAATGAATTATAATGGGATTGATTGATTGGTAGAATTATAGGTCATACCGGAAAATAATCGATTATTTTTCTATTAACATTGAAACGTAGACATATTGTTATAATAGCAGTAACCCACTATTATGGCCACTATTATAAAACCACTATATAACCACTATTATGAAACATTATCTCAAAAACGAGTCAATGAATTGGGAGAAGTATATCTCAGAAATACGGAAAGATCTCTACAAAATATTCAACCTGCCATTCTTTATAAAAACATAAGACTCATTCAAGATAATGAGCGCCCCCATATGTCACTTCAGACTTTGAATTGCATACATTCAAAGAACATCATATTTTCCTACAGTGGAAATAGGAAAAGAAAAAGAATTTTTGAAAGAAAAAAAGATATAAATGCATTGTTTACACAAGACAGAATGAGAGCTGCATTGAAAAAAATACCTATGGAAATCAATCTTCAAAAATGGTCCAAAACGGTGGCAGCTATTTGTAATACAATATTTGCGTAACACATTAGCTTGACATTTTGTATTTATTATATCTAGTTAAGTGCATTGTATAATAATAACGTTAATGAATAAAGTTAATAGAAAATACGACCTTTTTTCCGGTATGGCCTATGCAATCTCCGATAAGGCACCACCTAATCTCTTTTGTGAAATAAAACACGGTACCTAGATACACCATGTCAACTTTGAAAGAAGCACCTAGACATAGTGGAAATTAAAGATATGCTGAATGAGAAGCATTGAAAAAACAGGAAGGGTTTGTTTTTAATAAACATTTAGCTTCTGAATACTTTGAAAATTTTATTCAATTGTTCGAACCACAGAATATTTATTCAAAATTATATATATTTATTAGTCTATGGTTCGAACCAAATGAGCTTCAATATTACTTTTTTAAGGTTTTTCTATCGATAAAGGGGCAAAGAACATGGAAGTTGTTTAAAGCTCCTGCTTTCAACAAATATAGATGCCTACTATGACATCTCAACAAAAGCATTAGGCAAACATGACTACTATCAATAGAAATTGAAAGAAAAGTTTCATAAATCAAAATTAATCTTCTATTCCCCTTCTCCTTCGACCTCGGATGAGTTGTGGTGTTTCAGGTGTTTCACTTCATCCAATTGTATGTCGTTCTGATTCTCATCTGCAACTTCCACAGCCCAGCTTTGAAGATTTCCAGAGCCCGTGATGGCATAGAATGTTCCGCCAGCAATGAGGACACCCGCCAGAAGATAGAAAACATATTTCCATTCAGACAAAAGACCCTGAAAGCAAAAGGAAACATTTTCTGAATAAAACAACGATCATAATATGGCATGTCGTATTGTGTTATGCCTATTGAATACATTGAATATTATGAGCCATAGTAATGAATTGATGCTTCATTTCATAGACTGAAGATGTCTTTATATTTGACACGTTGGTCTGAAAACACCTTCCCCTTTGACAATAAAATTCTTTAAAAATAGCATTTTATTTCTAATGGCCCATAATTTTATACAAAAAGAGATAGGAAACTTGTGGGTAGCATAAAAATTAGAACTATCAGAAAAGTACTGTTTGACTATCCATATAAATTGAAACTTTCAGAAGATGTTTATCGTGAATCAAAAGTTTTTAAGCAATATTTCATAGATTATTAAAATATACATTGTTTGTCCTTTTGAATAACCAAATTTTATTACGTAGGCATACATTGTTTGATGTCCAAATTGTTCATCAATACAACAAACCTATCAAAAACCCCTGGACTTTTGGGGAAATGAGATAGTAAGCATATAAACGTACATTCGGCGTCATACTAGAAACAATGATCGGCACCACACTGCCGATCATCATGGCTATGAAGTTGCAGAAGGCAAAGATCACTCCTGCATGTGCTGGTGCCAGGTCCGTGTGATTGATCATTGTCCCACCACCAAACGTGCAGCCAGTGAAGGACACGGCCGTGCAGAGTATCACAACAACCAGAGATGACGGAGTACTGCAGCTGATGTTGGCCAATAGGAATAAGAACAGAGCAGGAATAAAAGTGCCTGGAAAGAAGATTTAATTTGTGTACAACATTTACAAAAATCGATAAATCCAAATATTAAAATTTAAAAATAGATTAATAATATATCAATTTTATGAATGGTTTTATTGATTTTTCAGAAGATCACTAGTAGAGAAAAAGGTTTAACACCAAATATCTTTAATTGATTTATTGTCGCTTTCAGAAGATATTTCACAATAATTTTATAAATAATTTGGCACTAAGCTGGTAGTAGAAACCTTGTTATGTACATATGTGTCAAATTATGGCTCAATTGCAATATACCGATTCTGGCCAGTAACCAGCTTTTTTGAGGGGGTATCCACAATATTAGTGGCGCCATAGTAAAAATATATAGTTCATGAAAACAAAAGAAATCCTAAAAATAACAACTACCTCCTCTATTGTACTATGTAGGTTTAGGTATATATTATTTACAGAATTTATAGAATATGCATATCAAACTGCAATTATGTACATATGAAAACTCTGAAATGGGATGATAGAAACGTAGTTTTGTTTGAGGGACCTTCTATTCAGACCGAGTTTTGGAGCTATGACAATGGCAAACCACAATACCACGATCTCATATTGAAAGAACATGGAGAGTAATCCATGCCCGGGACTGCGCATCCTCCAATGCAACGTGAATGGGCTGAGATCAAAGTCAATTGAACTGAAAAAGATTATGGAAAGGCAAAGAATTGATATTGCAGCACTCCAAGAGACAAATATCAACGCAGTGACCTCAACACCCAAGTTAACAGGATACACCCCTTCTAGCAGGCAAGAGAGAGCCTGTAATAGACAAGGAGATGTCAATGTTGCCCCCCATGGAGAGATTATTTTTTATATTCGGAAGGACTGCGGCTGGAAGATTTCCAAAGCGGGCAAGTTGAATAACTGTCCGAATATCGTAGAGCAAAGCTACATTAAATGCATTTCTGAACTTCTACATACCACCTACAAGAAGTGGGGAAATAGATGATAGAGAAGAAGTCGACAACTTCAACTGGTTACCCGATCAGGAAAATTGGATCCTAGTTGGGGATGCCAATGCTAATGCAAAGGCGTGGGGTGATAACAGCTGTGAAAATCACCGTGGTAGTCGGCTTGAAGATTGGATTGATGCAAGCAATACCTTTATACCCAATAATGCGCCCAGTCGTATAGTTGGTAACACTAGAAACAAAAGTGCCCCTGACGTAACTATAGCTTCACCGAATTTCGACGACAAGATATCCTGGAAAGTAGAAGACAGTATTGGAAGTGATCATCTGACAATTATCATCAATTTGAAAGGAGATCATAAGGCTAGACAAAACAGATGTTTCAAAACAATTTAAAGGGCAAACTGGGACATATTTAATCAGATAATAGAGGAAGAACTTCAGGAATAACACAACTCACCTCCCCAAGATCTCAACATCGCGGAAAGAGAACTCCAAAAGGCTATGACAAAGGCGAGTAAGAAAACGATCCCGAGGGGGCAGGCGATCAAATCACCCAAAACCTGGTAGACGCCGAAGATAGAAGAAGCCATTAAAAAAGAAATGAAGCTGAAAAGCTTACCAAAAACAACAAAACCAAAAGAATTGAATAGAAAGCGGCAAACAGGTAGGGAAGGGTTCTTATCAACTACACTTAAGAGTATGGGGTCCTTTTACAGCAGAGTCGAACCTTAAGAAGATAGAAAGAGTGGAGAGGAGAGCAGCTAGAATAACAACAGGCTATTTTGTCTCTACCTTAATAAACAAACTTGCGGAAGTGGCGGGATTTGAAAATACTATGAAGAGAGTGGAAAGATTATGCGCTGTCTCTAGATAAAGGATCCTCAGATGTGACGATGATAGCCCAACATCCCTTCTACTCAATAAAGACAGTGGATAGAGCTAAAGGATTACGCAGCAGCTGGCTTGACCCCAGTGCCGAGATATGTACAAAGGCAAATCTCAACTATTGGTCAGTGGAAAAGACACCAAGAATAAGTGGCGTGCCTCCTTGGGATTGGAGTAAGAACCACATTTTCAAATTCAGCCTCAAAGATCAGGGTTTCAGAACAAAAACAAATGACATAAGGAAGAAAAAAGCCCTAGAAACCATCAAAGCTTACCAATATATTGAATTCTAAACTGATGGTTCAGTGTTAAGGAAAGTAAAGCTGATAGAGGAGGAGTATATATCCCATACAAAGACGCAACATAAGAAACAATCAGCATAACAACTGGCCAATTCTGCTCTACATCTGAAATGATGTTCCAAACTGGACTTCTGAAACGGTTTTCACCGACCCTTGTCTAGTGTTCTTAATATTGAAGGTGGACTAAATAAACAAGATGACACCGTTGACAACAACATAAGGAAAAAACTGCTAGAGTTTACGAAACAGGGCAAGGTTATGAAATTCCAGTGGGTTCCATTACACTGCGACCTTGAAAAGAACGAAAAAGCGGACACTTTAGCAAATGAAGGAGGCCAATTGAATCAAGCCAATTCGACCATCTCTTTCATTGCAGTTAAAGCCGACATAAGGGCATTTAACAGCAATTTAAAACAAAAGAAGATCTGGTATAAAAACCGCAGTGAAGAGACTCTGTTCAATCAGCTAAGAACTGGCCACTGCCCTGCTCTCAGGGCATATAAGTACAGAATTGGAGAAACGACAAATTCGATGTGCAATTGGTGCCAAATGGAAGACGAAACACAGTTAAGCATCTGTTTGAAGGGTCATTTAAATTTAAAACATTTGACCGACTATTCGGATGCAAATCTGCTTACTAGAGGTTTATGGGGTACTGGAAAAATATGTCATTAAAATCTAATCGTGGTTTTTCAAAATGGCGGATATTTGAACTAAAATAGCATTATAGATCCAGAATGGTAAGAGTTATGGTTATAGTTTATATCATCTACAGATATAAATGTGATGTTAATCTATCAAAATATGATGTTAAATTGACCCCCAGTCCAATATGGGAAACATACAAAACCAAAACTATATAAATTTACATATACCCATCTAGAAATCATTAATTTTATTAAAACATTAATTAGCATTTTACATTACCAGCAAACATTTCTGATAATTTGACCTTTACCAGTCCGAGTACATACATAGAGTTAAAATCGTAATGGTAAACACTCTTGAACAAGTTGAAATGACAAATGTCTAAAATTATATCTTATCACAGAGTCTAGCAAATACTTCTGAAAATTTGGATGATTTACATTGACCTTCACAGTTGTGATCTACATTGAATCAAAATAGTAGTAAAAAGCATCACAGGCTTGTTCACTGAAAAGACCCAAAATGAATTTTCGAGGCTTGCAAAACTGGATCACATCAGAGCAAACCAGTTTTCAGGTATGTTGAAAGGATTTGATGCTCATTTCAAATTTAGTGTCTAGATGATCACCAAAACAATGTCCTACAACACGTTCAAAAATTGAAAACGAGTGAATAAATTTATCTATTTCGATTTCATCCTTACTGTCAAATGACATTTCTGATAGGCATTTTGCTTTTTTTTAGCAGTGTACGACACATATTACCTGTGAACTCTCCGCCGTGCATTTTTGGGTTGAATGCGACCAAGTTTATCAATTCATTTTGAAGCCACCAGTGGGAATTTGGATTGTAACTCTTTGACAATTTTGTTAGTGATAGTGACTCTCAATAATGAATGTAATTCTGATCATATGAGTAAGGATTAGATAGAGGCTTGACTTCATACAAACCTATAGGTTTTATGAAGTAGCTATCTTAAAAATATATTTATAATCATATAATACTAATAATAAAATAATTTTAAATAACTAATTAGATAATTAGATATAAATTATATAAAATCAGCACGATCATTTGATCGATTAATAACAAATATTTAAAAATATAGATAAGGATCTATAATTTATTTCAAGGTCACTATCCGCCATTTTATTTTTATACCAAATTTATCGAAAATGACGAAGGGAAGGCAATGTTCTGCCTTTAATTGTATATACAAACAGAACAACTATTCCAGATAAAAGATTTCATAGTTTCCCTAAAGAGAACGAGAGGACGATTATTAAGAGACATCAATTTTTATAAGCCCTTTTTGCCACCCTTAAATATATTTTATATAAATTATTAATAAAGTACTCCAGAATCAAATTTTATCTTTGTTTTGTAAATAATGTTTTTTTTATTTTATTTATCCTAAATCTATTATTGGTTTAATTTAGGGGTATCCAAACTTTGGTTTTCTAGCATTTTCCGAAATCCTAGCCACCTGGGGTTCTTCGATCCAAAATACGAATATTGTAGAGATTTGTTTATTTATTCCAACTGTACAAATATTCTTTATGTTTATAGCATTCCTCTACGTGTTCTAGACTTGTTCTGTGATAGACATCTTGTTCTAAATTGTCTTCTGTCTAAATGTTTTTACACCGAAACAAATTATTCATAGATGTAAAAAGGGTAGACATACAATTTTAATCAATAGACATCAGTTCTTCGTTAACAGGACAAAAGGGCGAAAAGTTAACTTTTCAGGAGAAACAAAACTGTACTTAAGGAAAATATTTGTACTTCCTTATTATACAGATTAAAGTGAGCTAATTTTTTAAATTTTTTGACTATTTATTACTACTTTAAGGTTATTCATCTTTTTGTTTAAATGGGGTCATGCAAGATTAAAGATATTCGCCTTTTATACTAAATATAAAAACACACAACACTGAAATATATTCTAAAATACAGAAGTTCGCAACAGAACAAACAAAAATACATGTGGTAGATTTTGATAGTCAACTTTACGCTCGGGATCAGGAATCACAGTGCTGGCCAGCAGTTGTAAGTCATTCAGCCTATTCTGAGACACTTTGATTGTCGCAGTGTACAATTTCCTGGAGGATTGCTTGGTGCACCAGCTTCTTTTCTTGAGCTTCCCAATCCCGACTCCAGGCGGTCCGATTTTTCCTTGGCGTGCGAAACTTTAAAGAAAAGTGCTCCTTTATCCTTTTTACTGGTTCTTATGGCAGCCAATTCTGTCCATCCATAATTCGGCCGTCATCTGAAATGCGAGTAGGAAGTATGCCGAAGAAAAACGAAAAAGAATTTCCAATCCTAGGATGCATTCACTCTTACGTTTCTTTGCGGTTGCCTGCCACCAAAGGAACAATTTGACTTGGAATGCCTAGAGCTCTTTTTACTTTCCCAGCAAGCTGCATTTCGTGTTGGATAGCACTGTGCATACTATCGCCACTGCTTTGGCCATTTCCTGGAACAAGAAGAAAGCCGAAGCGTAATCACGTCGATATTTAATTGTTGTACGGCATAAATTAGCATGGCTGCTACAATGCAGTTTCTATTTTGGCCGCTGCGGGAATCGCAATATATGTAAACAAAAATTAATAATTCCTCCAGAACTTTTTGTCTCCAGAAAAGAAAAGAGTAGTGATGCTATCTCGCACGATCCTCGTTGCGCCTGAGATTCGTCCTAAAAATAGCAATGTCCTCAGGGCATGTCCAGTTCATAAATGGTGAAGTTAAAGCACTTGATCCATCCGAGATATTGGCAAGTAAATAACTTGTTGAAGATTAAAAGCTGCAGTACAATTTTCAGGTATAACTTTTTTTGGATCTCCTTTTGTGGAGTTTCAATTTTGGTCATCTGAATTAATAGAGGTACTGCACTGATCCTTCTTAGGATGATGGAATTTCAACTTTTGTGTACCAAATACTCGCGTGTACAAAGAGATTTCTAGATATAATTTTATAAATATTTGGTGCATTTTTGAAATATTGAGATCAGGATACAAATACTGAAAAGTACTTGAAGTACGAACGAAATGAGCTTCAATTCTCGGAAACTGATTTATGTATTGCATGATCTTTTCTGATTTCATTTTGTCATTTGAGTCATTTCTTTTGAACGCCCAGAATGTCGACTTGGCGACAGAACACCTTCATTAGATACTCTAGCAAGGGCACCACGTAAAAAGTTGTCACTTATATTGAGTGTACTGAAAAATAATTTTCGACATACTTGCTGATCGTTACCATTACATGGTAAGAAATATTTTTTTGTAAACATTTTCCGACTGTTTTGCTTCGTACCTTTGGCCTTTTCTTGTCTAACATATCGAACCACATATTGTCTTCTTTTGTCGTCTGAACCTACACCACTCCAAAAATAATTTAAATGGCTTGTTGAGTTTACGTCGTGAAAAGGGTGCACTTTTTCCCCATCGGTGAATAGTTGTTGTCTTGGTTTTTCAAAATGTTTCTTCCTCGCCTTGTGACTTTCTGTCTCTTACCATTATTGAGTATTTTAACCTTGTTTAAGGCCTAGATCTTATTTTTTCAATTTTCCGAAAATTAACTGGTTTATATTTCCAAAAAAACGACGATCCACGTGACACGGTGCACCATCCAATTGGAGATCTGGTTCTTCTCCATTGACACATGCAGAGGAAGTGGATAAGTGCCAATGTCGTCTTCGGTGTCATCGGTATCCTCTTCAGAATTTGGTGGAGGAGGTAGCAAGAAAGGAAAGAAGGAAATAGCGAAAGGGTAACAAAATAGGAAAAAAGAAGGAAAAGGGGGAGGGGGTAGCAAAAAAGGAAAAGAAGGATTTATATCAATTTTTGCCAATTTGGGTGATCAAGAATGCACTGTTTTAGGAAGATATAGTGGTGCTCAAGAAAACAAATTTAGCCAGCTTGACTGAAAAAAGTCAGACTGATCCCATTCTTATTTTGGTGGATCTATTTAAGCTAGCTTTGAAGTTGGTGAAACTCCACCATTTTTAAGAGTACAAGTGTTAAATACCCCATCAAGGTGAGACCTGGGAATTGAAGGTCCAATTCTACTGGAAGAAGGAAATAAAGAACTTACAGCTTCACTCGAATTAAATGAATCTCCACTGCAGTCATTTGGAGAACCGGTCAAAAATGGTTCAACATAAATTGTGCACCTATTAATACTGTGATCCAAGTGTGCTTTTACGTCATAGTCTCTGAAAACATAGTTTTTGTGAGTCAACTGAGGATCCAAATTTTCAAAAATAAAGCATATATCATAACAACTTTTTCTAGAATACACAATTATGTCAAAAAATATATCTTTATGAGTTCCTTTTTTCTGTTTCCTACTAAATTAGAGAGTTGCGATAAGAAAACTGAAAACTGTTGTGAAACTCTGTGCCATCCTTTCCATCAATTTTAAGGAAAATAATTTCATGAAGATGGTTCGGCTTGTACCAATATTGTACAGCTGCCGTAGATGAGTATTAAAATACTTGTACTGATATGATAGAATGTATGATTAAAGAAAACAAAGGGGAAGGGGTCTAAAATTAGACTTGTCGCCCCCGAAAAATTGTAGCTGTTCAGGTAGGGTTGGTGACCTAAATAATACTTCCCTCGTAGACACTCTAGACCATTCTCATTCCTGAATTTTGTGCATGATACTGCTGGTTTATTTTGATGAATTATACCAGATAACTCTTAACCAAACTGTTGTTACTTATTTCAAAGCATAAATAAAAGGAAAAGTAGCTAAAATAGTTCTAAAAAAGAATTTCGAAACAATCATCAGAAGCAATAGATTTAATTTAGCTATAAAAGAAGCTATATATATTAAACAAATTGATCCTCTTTGAATAGATGGTTGTTGAACTGTGGAATTAGTTATTTTCTGAAGGTGTTTAATAAATTTTGATATATAAAAATCTACTTCTCGTTCATTTTTCTACTTAAACTATGATTATCTATTTGAATAAATATTGACTTTGTTTAGCTAAAAATTTAACCAAAAAATGAAAAATAACAAATTTAGTAAAAATGGTAACCCTTTTGAATGTTTTCTTTTGACTGATCTATGTATTAACGATTCATGGACTAAGGTATTGAATGTTACCTTACACTTGAAAATTGAACTTGATGTTTACACACATTCCTATGTGTCTTATTGTGTTTTAAACATAAAATTACACCTATTATAGTTTGTGATCTTTTCATTTTTGAGCCATTCTATTTATTAGGTCTTAACTTTTTCAAAATTGTTTAACCCTGAGGTTTTTTACATGTTGAAAATTTATTATGTATCTGACTGTCTATCATTTGAAAAATAAAATTCTAGGGTGAATTTTCGCCCCATTTTAGTCAACGACGTCGTAATTTTTAGCATCACTAAAACCTTATTTCTAAAATATATTGTATTGTTTATTCCATTTTATGAATTATGTAAGTCATGTACTAAAGCAAAGTATTTTTTCTAGTCAAATATTGCTCATGCATAATTATACATACTTTGTTGTTAATCGATATCTGATTGTACAGTTATTGGTTTTAGTTGATAATCGATAATCAATAAATTTTCAATCTATGGATTTGTTACTACACCAAATTTGAAGTAAATCGGACAAACTTTAATTTTCGGAACAGATGCCATCATTTTTTTTAAAGAATCGTTTACCCTAAAACATACCAAGCTAATATTTTTAATTCACACTCAATATATTAATAAAACTTGTTGTTGAACTGTGACGTTTTGTCATGGTGTACGGACATAATGTTATTAAATTTTGTGCGGGTTAGAAGAGTTATGTAAATGATAGTGAATTTGACCAGTTTAGCTTATATAATGAATTTCTTACCGGCAATAACATGTTGAAAGCTTATACAGATTCAATCTAGATAATGGCTTAATACAGCTTTGGCAGAAAGCAAGGCAGAAACTACTGTCAATATAAGTCCGCAGATTATTATCTAT
>JAUYWI010079386.1:0-13359 GCA_034780595.1 Parotoplana pacifica
TTCGTTTTTGTACTCTGTAAATATTAGATCTCCGGTTTTATTTTTATTTAATAAACTGATTTATGATGATGATGAATGACAAACTCTAAAGTGACAATATATGGACTTATCATTATTAGGTTCATAAATTCCAATAGAAGATTGAGGCACCTACTCCTGATTAACAGATTAAACATAAAATTAAAGTACCATTAATACTACTTGATCGATTTTCGTAATAAACGGTATATAAATATCATTAATAGTGATTAACAGTAGTTTTTGATTGTGCCCATAAAATTGGTTTTCATTTTAAAATATTCGAGATTCTTATTTCTAGTACTGAATTTCATAAGGTAAAGTGTTAGCGTTATTGTAGTTCCTGAATGATAATTTGGATTGCGCTTATTTACATAAATAGGCAGACTTCTATTGTATTTATCTGCTTCATTAAATTTCTATTTAATTATAGTAATTAAAATATTTCCTCTCTTCTGTCGATAGCTTGAAAGGTGCAAGTTAGAGAAATGACAATCGCTATTTTCTTTTGTGTGTTCTGTCTCATTTAAAAGTTTAAGTAGTTACTTAAGGTTATTCTGCTCATAATATTCAGTATTCTTTGCATTCTAAAAATGGCTTTTCTCTAGTACTATATCGATATGTTCATTATATACCAAATATATTATTTTGTGGATTTAGTTCATGGATTTACAACCTGTGCAGAGGAGTTGATCCTGAAATAGTTTGTTCCCGTCAGTTACCCAAATCTGTTGGCTGTAGCAAAAACTTTTTGGGAAAATTGTCACTCGACACGAGGGCTAAAGTTCGTTATTGGTTAGAACAATTAGCAGAAGAAATTGTTGAACGACTAAACAAAGAAAAAGAAAAGGTAAGTACATACCTACCAAGAAATTCTAAATCTACTCGTAAAGGACGAGAAACTAAAAGGAATAATTAGAAATTTTCCAACGACTGATTTAATTTTATAAACTAAGCCCCATTTTATTAACTTTTAAGTGTCAATTTAAATTTTATGTACAACTTTTTCCATTATAATATGTACATAAAAATTGCTCATATTCCAGTACGAAAGTAATCTAAAAAAATTACATTTTATGGTTTCTTTTTTTCATTATACATACATATTATCATGCCACTTACAAATTTTCTCAAACATTTTAATATTATTTTCTCCTGTTTGAGAAAATATGATTCATTCTCATTTCCTCTGATTAACGGAAAATAACGTTGTATATTTCATTATTTCATACTAACCATATGAGTAAGGATTAGTCTATGATAGTAACAGTTTATCTTTATTTATAGAACAAACGAGTATCCTACAGTCTCATATTGTATATCAGCACATCCAACACCACATCTAGTGGGAGATCTTGTCACTCACGTACCTTGAATATAACGCGCTACGATTCAGTAAGAATTGCAAGAGATGCGCTAATTTTGTTAAATGAATTTAATCAGGCAAATCCCACACAGACAACTTGGTAAGTGATGGCATCAATTTGCACATTTAAAATATCTTACATATTTTCATTGACCAACCTTTCTATGCAAGTAAAACTGAAAATGCTGCTTCAAGATCTTTGCTTGTGGACAGACCAAACAGAAATTTCTTATCAACGGAGCTATATTTATTGAGTATTTACAAGAAATAATTCTAAAGTGTGCTTAATGCTTTGAATTTATCTCTTGTGTGTGGTATGATGAGATTGAAATTTTGAATTTAACCCTTCTTTACCAACAGGGAGAAAAAATAGGTAGAAAAAGTTAGTGTAATGCAATCGAAGAAATGTGGATGTTATGTGCGTATTCGTGTATATTTACTGATTTCATTTTGCCACTTGATTATAGTAATGAAAATACTAGGCCATATTTAAATTGGATAAACAAGAATGAAGTGACGACAATTAGCATATTTTTCCTTCTATCTTGTACGAGCATGAAAAAATAAATAGCAGGTATCCTATTTTTGGCCTCTACTTTCCGTAGCTAGCTACTATGATTAAGAAGATTTTGAGAGACAATTCTACACATTTTTTTATAACAACTTCTAATTTTTACAAGATGTTTTAAAAATTGCTATATTTTAAAAGAATGCAAAAAAGTATAGGTTGTGAATCAATTTGATATAGTAAACGTAAACTAAATACATAAAAAGTAAATGGAGGGAACTGGATATTTAAAAAAAAGATAATTAATATATATGAATAAATATGTTGATGAAATACTCCACATTTTTAATTCACCTATTACTAGTCTTTTTAAAATACTTCAATATATCCTAATCTGAATAGGTACACAATTTATAGCACAATTTGATAAAAACAGCTTCTGATTAAGCATAGTTATCACTCCTACTATGTAACTAAATCTGATAAAATAGATTCTTATATACTCCTAGCTATAGTTGCCATTATAATTAACATCTTTATTGCAAACAAAAATATAAAAATTAAAAATCTGGCAAGCTTTCTGCAGTACTAACACAATAGAATTAATATAATCTAATTAAAATAAATGTAAAATTATGTCTTCAACATAGAAACACCAACTTTCCAAGATTAAATCAAAGCTATGAAGTCATGTGCATCTTGTTCTACACCCAAGCTGAAGCATGATAATTTTACTAGTGCCTATTTGGTCGTTTATAATTTAAATTAATAACTAGAATATGGGAAGAGTGACGGTTGTGTACACAAAAAATAGTTACAACTCACCACTGATGGTCCTAAATCCCGCATCATATTTCTTCTTGTTTTACATATCGATTTTTACATGTTTCATTTCTGACTGTTTTATGATTTTCTAATTTTGGTATTTGAATATTCTTGATAGTACTTTCAATCATTAAGTTTTACTGACCATCTTATCATGCTTCAGCTTGTTGTAGAACAAGATAACATAGTTTTGATTTGCTCTTAAAAAGTTGAGGCCATAATTATATACGTTCTAGTACACACTCAAAGGTTTGCCAGATTTTGATTTTTATATTTTAGTATGTTTGTCTCCAGTCAGGATTTCATTCTACATATTCAATACGTCAAGAAAATATATGCTATTTTTCAAATTGTAGTGATGGAAACAGTAAAATGGAGTTTAGATTTTAAAAATTTGATTTTTATTATAACATTGAAAATATTAAAATTCCTTTCGTCATTTATGGGTTAAACTTGTAGTTAATATAATTAAAATCGATCAGTGTTTAGGCAGACTATATAAAAACTAAATTTTATGATTCTCAAGTTGCGCTCTATGGGCAAAATTCTATATTTTCAAAAACCTGGATTGTTATATGGAACAATGAAAATGTTTATGCATATTACTATCTGCCACACACTCATTAACTTATCAATATTTCACCTTAAAATCGATTTTATAAGTATTCATTTTGCCTATTTTTGCCCAACTTTGATTCTTCAGAAAGCCATCAAAGGGTCGGTCATAGGTAAAACTTTTTATATGAAACAATTCGGTTAAAGCGTTTTCGAGCAGTTTAAACGATTTTCTTCAGGAGCGGGTGTTTCTTGGAGCTCACAAGTAAATCTATATCCAGATTTTCAGGTGTTGTAGTACAAGTTAAGTCTTTATTTTTCGTGCATAGTTTATCCAAATCGGTTGTATACTTGTTGAGATATGACTTCCAAAATGTTATTTTATGTCCCGATATTTCCATGCCAATTTCTGCATAATAGAACTTATATACTATTGATGAATTGCTTTGGATGGTTATTGACTATTACTTTTAATATTTTTTAACGAGTATAAAAACTACATGTCTGGTTTGTGTGGACCGCATAGTTAAGGATTACGTGAAATCTTTTTTTAGGACACCAGCAATAACTAATCTTGGAATGGCTGCTGGTAAATTTCAGGACGAGGAGACCACATCGGCTACTAATATTGTCACGTTGTTGAAGAATATCTCTCCTTTGAAACAACAGAAGGCATCATATCAAAATGCATCGACCTCAAAACAATCTCATACTGACAAAGTGAAAAGTACTAACACAGACCAATCAAATGCATCTTCTGGCAAAAAAATGAACAAGAGAAAAAGTACCTCAAATAGTAAATCCTTGCCCACACACAAATTAAAAATCACTTCCTATTTTAATAAACTTGATTCCAATACTATTTCTGAAGAAATTAATAAATCAACAGATCTTGCTGTAGTTTCTCCAGGTGTACGGGATCCCCAGAATCCCCGAACTTGTGGTAAGGAGAATCGTATTGTGCAACACGATCATATGCTTTGTAGTATTTGTGACAAATCAATTTTTGTGTGGTTCATGGCAGAACATTTAAGTTGTCATGCAACAGAAATTTTCCAACTTAAGATGAACCAAAATACATGTTCTACTTCCCAAAATTAAAATCCTGATTCGACTTGTAGTCACAATTTTGTACTTTCTATTCATTTTATAAATTTGTTTGTTTAGTGGACATTGTAGATAGCTATGGGATAATCATTATTTATACTCAATAAATTTCGATCATTCTATTGTATATTGAAATTGGTCCAGCCGTTATATGTAAAGCTGTGCAACTTTTTACGTAGACCAAGAATTAAAATGTTAGACGACCAATCTTCTGATACGTTATTCATAATGCCTCCAAGATTATAATGTAAATTCCAAATTTAAGCAATATTGGACAGAATGTTTATTTTAAAAAATCGATATTAGTATTTATGAGAAATTCTTAGATTTATGTTTTAAAGTATTAGTGGTCCTACCTAACATAAATTTGAATTAATCTTTTGCCCCCCCCAGTATCACCATAACACATTTATCATTTTAAAAAATGCGATATTTTTCTCCAATTTAGACCCAAAATCGTTGCATGGGTTTTATGTTTTAGCTAATCACAAAAAGTTGTGTAAACATGGCAAACATGGAATTTTGTTTGTAAATAGAAAAAGTTATTTGTATTTCATTTCATTGTACATATCACTGTTATTTATATAAGCGGGGGGATCCAAAAAAAATGTTTAAATGTGTAAATTATAATTTACATTTGTTTCAAAGCATTTTGACTGTTTCATTATACAAAACTTTCATGATTATCAAGAGTTTTATTCGTTGTTCATACACTTTAATTCTATTTTTACCATGTATCAACTACTGTACGTAGGATATATGTAAATACATATTGTTTTTTGAAATAATTTTAATCTGTTTATTTGCCAAAACTTAACCTATCTAAATCTTTTATTGTAATATTTCTGTTTTATTTATTAACGAGCAAAAAACTAAATACTACAGAAAATTAATACATCAGTTTTTGTTGTTGTTTTTTTTACTAAATGTTTTAACTAATCATTTTAATATAATAAAATAATGATTTTAGCGTAGTCTATATTAGTTTTACTCTGTTTTATAGTCAGGTATTATTACCGCATTTGTCTGTAATCATTTTGAAAAATTCGAGGGTCATTCAATAAGTTCATATATAATCCATGTAAAATCACAGTATGATAGAGATAGACATCAGTGTATGATTATTAACTATAGAAGGATCTAAAATAGTAGTGAAAATTACAAGTGAATCACACATTGGATAGCAAAGATGTTCTAGTTTTAAAATCTCAAGTGAGCAACTGAGAAGTTGCCTACATTTATTTTTCGTACAAATATGGTTCCAGAGGATGCATAGACAATGATGGAAAACATATTCAATTATGTCAACTCTAATTATAACAATTAACTATACTGTCATAATTTGTTGCTTTTCATGTTTTTATCCATATTTTTTGTGCTAAATAAATGCATTTTGTACAATTTTTGGATTTCTCACTTGAAATTCTAAAATTTGAATATCTTTACCGTCCATAGAGTTAAAAAGTACATATGTATATTTAATTTTTATGTCACAGTTATTTCATACGAACTTATTGAATGTCCTTCGTATTGTTTCAACATTGAAAGTTATAGATATTTCTATAATTACTTTTCCTAAAAAGTAGTGAAAATAGATATTATCTACGAGCTTATGTGAAGTTGGCATTTCAGACTTGAAAAGTTATTCTTTTAAAAAATACTCTTTAGAATTGGTATATTATTATGTAGATCAGATTTTTGCTATCATGAAATAGCGTTACATTAATTGGTACTTTATACAGATAGGTATCTATTTTACATTTAATTAACAAACGTACATGGAATACTGTGAACATCCTTTTAAGAAATGTATTCCAAACGTTTGTTTCTTTTCTTTTCAAGAAAATGTCTCAATTTTGTGATTCCCCATTACATGAATCGGTGCGGTTTGGAAATATTGATGATGTGCGTTATGCCTTAATGTCAGCTACCATTCATGATGAAATCAATTCTATGGGACTTTACTTATGGACTCCTCTTCATGAGGCCGCACAAATGGGCTACACTGATATTTTAGAAATACTTATTAATCATGGAGGTTTGTCTGAATGCATTATACAGAGTGTTAAGAAAGTTGCGTCCGATTTTGACCATGTTAATGATGGTTAGCCACTTCTTCATCTGGTATCATAGAAGAACCTTTCTTTTTGAAGGTCACGTCAATGGTGATTCATACCTAGATATGTTACAAACTAAACTTTGGCCAAAAGTGCAGCAACAACAACAGTGTTACTTCCTACAACACTGGTTAGATCGTCATTTTCGTGACCGCAGGATTGGGCGTCTCGCTCACCCGATCTTGCTCCATCTGACTCCAATGTAGTGTAAAACCTCGAACTCTTCATGATCTAAGAGTGACAATTCAAGAATAATTTACGTCGATTGATATCGAAGTATGTCAAACAGTTTGCCGAAGTGTTCAAGAACAACTCTGAAAATGCATACTACATGAGGGTGGACATTTTGAAAATTATGATTAGTTATTGTTTTATAATCTAATCTGTTCAAATTAAGCTATTAAAACCTACTTTATTGTATTTGTATTTAGGTAATATTTAATGTTTTAATAATATTCAAAATCGGGCGTAACTTTCTTAACACTCTGTTATTAAATTTTATACCTATTTAGTTGGTTTAGTAACAAATTTAAAATAATATGTTTCCATTATTGTTATTTAACAAAGCAAGTGATTCAAAAGAAATTGATTTGATTTAAATCAATTGTTTAAAAAATTTACTATATTCTATTCTGATATCTTTTAAAGAAAAATGTATGAACTTTACGTTATTTATTGAAAGATTATTTACGACACTATATATTTCCAATTTTGTATTTCAACAAAAACCATAACATGAGAATAATGAACTTCGCACCAACTGGGCTCATGATCATTATTTATGGTCTAGTCAGGCCAAAAATTCGAAAAATTAAAAAAAATTATCAATGTGTTTTGTGTCATTTTTAATTTCAGTGAACTATAGTTTATTACCAAGCTACATTTGTTTAAAACGAATAATCATAAAACTATTTCTTGTAGGAGAACCAAACAAATTAGATTTGGCAAAATCTTGGTCTCCTCTTCATTACTCTGCTGAGGCTGATCACCTCAATTGTGTTCGTCTACTGATAATGTGTGGAGCAGATGTTGAGTGCACTACAGCAGATGGACAAACTTGTTTTGATGTTGCAACCGGAGATTGTCGAAACTATCTACAAGGTTTGTCGCTGGTTTTATCCCTGTCACTATTTTACAATGCAATGTTTTAGTGTATTCTTTAGTATAAATATATAATATCAAAATTTATTTACTATGATCCATATGTTTTACTTGTTTTTCTATTAAATAAAAATTTGAACATTTTAACTTGTTTAGAAACCGTTACTTATCATTTGTTAGTGTCTAGAATGCACCAGAGATATATTACTGGATCCTCATAAATTGATGATTTCCTTTTAGCAATATCATGCCAGAAATCCAATATTGCAGACAGTCATCTCAAAGATTCAATGTCTCATACTCGCATAATCAAAACCACAGCTATAGATAATGATACAGTTCATCAACCAAAAAGTAAGTAAAGCAAACTGTTTTTAGATGTCATTTTTGAGTACCTACATATAATATAGTTAGACATATTTTTTATGATTTGATACATTCTATATAATTCATTCGGAGAAAAACCCTGGTAATTTATATAATGAAGATATGTGCAGATGGTCATTTACAGAAGGATAGTTGAAAGCGAGGATGACAGAGTTATCTATTGAAGTGATTGACCGTCGCAAGGCTAGAATAAACTGAAGCAAGAGCTTGTACGAAAGACCTTTACTGCGCATTATAAGTTTTTGGTTTGCACCTAATGGACCTGGAAACGGGTTAGTTGAAGTTGAAGTGAGAGAGGATGGGATATTTGTGCTTCTTTTGTTAATTTCAATAGTTGAATTTTGATCTAATAAAGTGAATTAATCACTAGCTAGTCTGTGTATAAAAGTCTCCTGATAATTTTACAAAACTCTATATTTAAATCTAAAATAGATCATCTAAAAAAATTATACAGGGAACAACGGAAAATGAAAGTGAATTTGGCAACATACAACATTCTTCTGATATGTAATTAGTGTGCCAAATAAAATGCCCATAGTCTTATTGAAAGAATGAAATTGAGGTCTACTGATTTCTGGCTCAGACAAAGTAATCACATAATCTAATTTCTCTAAAAAAATTATTGCTTTAATTTTAGACATTGCATGTTATGGCAAATGCTCATTTGCATATAATTCAAAGAAGGAAACTCTTAAAATGAAAGTTTGGAACATTACCGATCTAAAAATTACTGAAGGTAACTAAATAATTCCAAATCTTTTATTCGTCTACATTGTATACATATAATGTGATTACCACGCATTCTCTCCGTTATATTTTCTTCAACCTACAAAAGTTATTTGTCTTGTACTTCATTTTTGGAGGTGCCAAAGAGAATCATCATTTGGAACCAGCCCTTCCATAATATTGTTGTTGATCACATTATTCGATAATTATTTTAAACACTAGTAACGGATAGAGGAACAGCCATCAGATATGATGGTTAAATGCGAATATACTGAATATGCAGACCCACACCAACAGCGATGCTTTCTGAAGGAGAGAGGAGCCAGCAGCTGACGCTGTTAGGTCACCCAAGACTCTCATATTCCCGATGAAGTAGCATGACAAGCCGAAACATGGTCAGCGGTGGCTACAGACAATCAGAGGGCAAGTCAGCTATCCTGAGTTTGGTCTCTGTACTGAAGATATTGGCAACCTACTTTGGTCTCTAAACCCTCTGCTAACAACTCTTGCATGATTAATGACAAAATGGCAATTAAATCATTTATGCTCTGTGCACAAACATTTGGTACACTGGTAAATGACCGAAAGCTTGGAAGCAACAAGAACTAGTCGTGCTCTACAAAAGGGTAATAACAGACTGCGACAAATGTCGCACAATAGCACTAATCAGTCACACCAGCAAAATTCTTCTAAAAATCTTCCTCACTAGACTCCAGCACCATATCGAAAATGAATTGCCAGACGAGCAAGCAGGTTTTAGGAAAAACCGTGGAACATCTGACATGACGAGTGCTCTTCAAAGCATACGGAAAAGCTAATCAATATAAAATGTCTGAACATTTCATATTTATCGACTACAGCAAAGCATTTGACTTTATGAGAATGATGGGATTTCCGAAACATATTATCTACCTCATCATGAATCTTTATGTGAAACAAGAAGCAATGTTTAGATGGAATAACACCCACACACAACCTTTTGAAATAGGTAGGGGGGTTCACCAGGGTTGCAGTCTTTTGACAAATCATTTCTGTCTATATACCAAAATGATTATGGGAGGTTGAAATTGAAGACATCGGAATTAAGGTTGGTGGTCGTCAAATCTCAGGTACGCAGATGATACTGCATTGTGCACATGATATAGAAGAAGCAGAAAGCCTTTTAGACAAAGTTAACGTGGCAAGAAATTCGAACAAAACAGCAAACACATGAAAATCAATAAAAACAAAACAAATGCGATCAAGGTTAATGACGAATAAGTGAAGGAGGTTGATCAATATATGTACTTTGAGTCCATCAAAACTAGCAATGGCAGCTGTGGCGCTGATAACAAATCCAGAAATACCATTGCAAAGAAACGAAAGATTGAGATGAATAATATCAGGAAAGATAGAAATTAAAGAACATAATCATGAGAACTTTGATCTGGACTGTCATAATGTACGGTGCAGAAGGATGGACGATTAAGAAAAGAGGAAGAGGATGAACGGCAGAGATATGGTGCTACCGCAGACTTTTAGGAGTGAGGTGGATTGAGCATCGCACAAACATCAATGTTTTGGAAGAATTAGAAGAAAAACGTGAACTTCTGGAGCTGATCATAAGGAAAATACTTGGCTATTATGGCCATGCCTGTCGTCAGCAGCGCTGTAGCTTAATGAACACAGTTATCGAAGGAACGACAACTGGCACTAGAAGAAGAGGCAGACCACGGAAAATGTATGCTGACAACATCAGAAGCTGCCTGGAATGTGATATCGCAGAAGCAACTCGTTCAACAACTGACAGATTTCAATGGCGAATGACATGTCACCGAGCGGCAAGCGCCAAACATGACAAAGCCGGATGAGTGAGTGTGAGTGTAATGAAAGGAGTGCTGCTAAACTACCAATTATGTATTTATTTAAATAATGATTTAAATAATAATTCAAGTATAATATTTAAATGTGCTCATATTGTTTATCTGCATTAGAATAATATTAGTTATAATGTATTATTTCTTACAATTTGTCCTGTTCGGTATATCACGACTTTTTGTTTTATTAATTTACATTTTCAATTGAACAACTTTTTATTATAAGTTAAATACGACTTTTCATTTAAACATTTTTTTAAATAAGACACCCTTTCATTACGATTATTTCAGTGACGAAAATTTATGTATCTACAGCCGTTCTGTTTTACTACTTTTTGGATATCACCTGATGAATATGTTGCTTGAAATGAAATGAGCTTTAATGCATCGACCAGATATAGATTTCATCAGTCTGACAGTATATAAAGTTCTAGGTAAGACGCTATTTAAATGAGCAGATTCCTTTGACAGACGCTCAAAGGAAAGCTGATGGAAACTGGAAATAGCCTCCCGAAAGCTAGTGGCAACTGAAGAAGAAGAAGGTACCTAATAACCTTTTTCAATATTGATTCTATTTAATTTTGTTTTAGCTCATGTTGGTCCTATGTCAGCTCTGAAGGTAACTGCTGAAATTACGTTTAAGAACAATTTAAACAAAGGATGGATAAAACGTGATTGTCATAAAAGTAGTGTGGTATCATCCGACTTTCGTTGCAAGAAAACTGTTGGAATAAGTACTGCACATTTCAATTTTTCTGACGTTATTCTATTAAATAAAATTCCTCAACAACTGGTTAACGAAAATAATAACAATTTAAAAATATCAGTTTCACTTAGACAATCTGGATTTTTTGGCCGCTGGATAAGCATCGGTCATTATGAACTTTCTCTGTTGGTAAGTTTATATGGGTATACCATAACATTCTTAAATGTCGAAAGTAGGGGCTTAGTAGTTGTGGTTGCTTTTTTCTTATATGTAGAATGAAATCTACAATATTAAAAAATAATCAATTAAAATCTTGCAAGCCTTCGACAGTACTAAGCCCCACCTGTAAACAAACACAGGGCTAGTAAATGAAGAAAAACATTACTGGTAAAACCTTTAGAACACTTATTAGTTAAAAATATTTTGTTGAACATGTTAATACATTTCGTGAAATAACATAATTTCAAAATCATATTTAAAATTAACAAATTTAACTGTTTTACATATTTTTATAACTCTGATAACATTTTAATGTTTCGATTTAATAAATGATGATCACATTATAATATCACACAATGTGACTTTATAGTTTAATTCTGCTTAATTAGTTTCATTATTCATGTAAGTAGGCTAAGTATCTCCATTTTGTAGATAAAGTTTATAATAGTTGTTTTACACAGCCTTTTATAAAATACTCACTACTGGGTCAGCATTCCCATGAATTAATACAATTATTATTTTGATGTAATCATACGTTTATAACTATCAACTCAAATTATAAAATAACTTCAATTAACGGTAACAGACCTAAATTTTCAATTCACTGATCATGACAAATCTGTTTGAGCAATTTTTAGAATGTGATTCAATGCTATTTTCAGTTTATAAAAAAACTTTCTATAATTTATTTCCAGTTCTAGACCACATTACCGTAGTCTAGAATACTGGCAATAAATTTATTACTCTTGTAGAGTTGAGTATATAGGATCATAGTAGTCATGGAGTATACATTTATCAGAAGAAAAACATATTTTGCTCCATGGCCAACATAAATGTGCTTGCTTTAATTACAAAAGATTCAAAAGTTGCATAGCAACTTCAACGCCCACATAAAAGTATAACAGCGAACCAAAATCTAGTTATTTGAGAAATAACACAATTTCAAAATCATTTAAAATTAACAAACTGTGCTGTTTTACGTTTCCATAACCTGATTTTTAATATTTAGATTTCACCTTATAATTTTTAATTCTCATCACTCATTTAGCAAGGTATACCGAATTATTTCGGTTTTCTACATCAAGTTTATCATAGTTCTTTTACACAGCCTTTATAAAACACTGCGTCAGCATTCTCATGAATTAGCATGGTTTTATGTTCTTATTTGGATGTAGTCGTAGGAAGGAAAGGTAAATGTCAACTCCTTAAAAATATATAATAACTTCAATTAACGATAGCATTAGAATTCCTAATTTTCAATTCACGACATATCTATTTGAACAGTTCCTTTCACTAATCATAATAAAAGGAGTTTAGCTATTTTTAGAAGTTAATTAGGAATTCAAAATTATTTTCAGTTTATTAAAAAGTTCTATATCTACTAAATTTATTGCAAGATTGCGTAGGCTTCAGTATATTGTCATAAAGTCATAGTTGACATTGAGTGTTAATTAATAAGAGGTAAACATTAATATTCTTGAATATTGCCCAAACGAATCCGCAAGAAATTTGCTTCCTACGATACCAAACTTAGTGTGCAAAATATTTATTTAGCTAACACAAGACAATCAAAAAGTCGGATTTTGTACCCGGGTGACTAGGGCCAGGCACTTTTCAGGGGTATGAGGGCAGAGCCCCTACCGGCAACAATATACAATTTTGACTTGGGTGTTAGGGACATCAGAGAACAAGAATAATGAAACTTATACGAACCTTACATAGCGATTTTAGAATACCGATTGCCATATATAATAGGATGTGTCTAAACCGACAAAAGATGTGCTAGGAAATAATGTGGATCGGAAATCGGTGAGATAGGGCCCTTCTCCACTTGCAATTAAACATTTTGGAGATAGGTAGCCCGCTAA
>JAUYWI010079397.1:0-13358 GCA_034780595.1 Parotoplana pacifica
GATATGGATGGGTCCTCTAATGTTGGGAGCCTGATATGGATGGGTCCTCTAATGTTGGGAGCCTGATATGGATGGGTCCTCTAATGTTGGGAGCCTGATATGGATGGGTTCACGTGCTGGGAAGCAACTTCTTCATCTAGAGATAATAGAAATATATGTAATATTAAGACAAACGTGTCATTTGTGGTTTTATAAAATAATTTACCATCTTAGTAGATGCATATGTAAGAACATTAAGTTTTAAAGAATTCTTGTGTTGCTCTTATATTTATATATTTTAGGTAAAAGAAATTAATCGAATTAGCAGGCATCTATCCATAAAAGAGTGATATTTATTATCAAAATAGCGCAGTTAGCTTATCATTCACATCATTATGTAACAAACCAAATATCTTTAATATTATGCTAGGCAAACCAAGAAAAGTCGATGTAAAACAAGGAGATTGAATATACTTCGATTTCCTTGATCTGAAATAATGATAACTAATTACTCTACCTGGTTCGTGGTCCCAATCCAGGTCAATTGAGGCTTGTTCACGACTGCTGCCACTGTGCACGTCTTGCCGACCTGAACATAAATAAATAAAATCCAATACGCTGTAAATCACATAAATTAGCCACTTATGATGCAAGCCAAGTGATATGAAACAACCACAACAACAATTCCTGGTCTGATGTATACAAAATATAACATAAATAAGAGTAGTGATGAAAATTTTGATAGAAAATCATAGACAGATTACTATAAACCAGCTACTTCAACCCTTTATAGGCTCCTTTTAACCCTTAAAAACCACTTTTGTTGGTATTAAATATAATTAAGGTTTTAATATCTACGACGGTCATTAAAGATGTACACATTTCTGAGAATTTGAAACTTAGCCGTTTTCGGTTACAAACACTTTATTTCTAACTATGTATTAGTTCATAATATGTGCTGAGTTTAAACACAAAGGTTGAAAATAAACAGAAAGAGATAGAAACAATATTTGTATTAAGCATTTATATGGCAATAAAATATTTCATAAATTAGGTAATTATATTTATAAAATCATGAAAAACATTTACTAAAACCATAGAAACAATAACACACCACTGTTTTTAAATAGGCAGCAAGATTCATGTTTGGCTGAGACCGTAGGCCGAAGCCAATAGCACAGATATTACCGCCCATTTTAAATAGACAGTAGTAGTCCTATAATATCTATACCACAGAATTAAATATAATTTTTAAAGTAGACAGCAATAGAATCACTGAGTGCTGACCACTTTGTTTATATAAGCGTAGTAAATAAAACGAGCATCAAAATTAATACTAAGATAAGATAAGACGTCTCTACACGTTGACTAATATCATTGATGAAATAAACACAGAAAAAACAACAACTTCCGACGAAGTATTTTCATAAAATAGAACCATCTGTAACTTTAAATATCGTATTTTTTAATAACTCCTTCAGTAAATGGAAATAGGGAAAATAGTGCATCTAAAAAGCAGTTTAAAATAGTGTTTATCTAATTTATTAAGTGGCGTTCGGTATAATTTACAACTCAGTCTCCCAGTGCCTTTCACTATACCCAAAATAAGTTACAACAAATTATACCATGTTTAAAGGCATTTCTTATTGAATTAACGATTCTGTATCTTTGTTTTTTTCATTTCGATCTGTTTTTCACATTAGAGACAAAGCGACATGACATAGTTGCTTAGGTATTGGGAAGTGGACGCTGGCAGAATAAGTCAAAATTAAGAGAAATGTTTGGTGGCTGACCTCACAGCCAAACTGTCAAATATATAGCCGGGACTTTCAATGCATTGGAGGAGTGGAAGTACAGACAATAACAAAATGGTTTAAGTATTCCATATTTCATCAATCTTTGTAAAAAAAAGCCATGTAGCGCACAAATACTTTTGAATTCATTAAAACAACACTTTTTAATAGAAAAAGCATGTTTTCTGTCTATTAAAAAAACGAGTATTTGAATTAAAAAATGAGTTATAATTTGTATCAAGATTGTCGTGGATCAATACTCTCCTGGGTAATACAAACTACACACCAAGCGAAAATCAAAAATATTTTGTTTAAACATCACATGTATCTTGTTTTAACAACCTTATGTGATTGAAATACAAATAAAATTAGAGAAGTTATTAGGATAGCTACAAAATGTTGTAAGAAGCATCCTAACTTGACTTGATACTATTCATAATGTTAAATAACGCAAATATTTTCTACTTTTGAGATACGTCCTTTCACTGAAGTATGGAATATGAAAGAGTAGAATTATTAGTAATATTAACTCATTTTCCAAAAAATTGACATACGACCTTTCACGAAAATGGCGACGAAAATATCAAAATATTAACAATACTACGATTAATTATTTTTGTTCATTCAGAAGAAGAATAAGCAAAACGGGTAATTATGTTATAAAGAAATTTAACCAGAAGCCGTCACTAATTGCATATATTTTGACCAATACTGTATTAAAGATAAAGAAGATAGATCAGTTTCAACTCAATATCTATGTTAAATATTATGTACAACTATACAGCTTCTGTCAATGTTCTGAAATAACGTACATAGTTTTAGAGTAACACATTTTGAAGTAGGTAATCTTAAGTTGTAAAAAAGCGAACATAACATGAAGTCGTATGTAATCAATCACATAACATTCTATTAGGTATTGCTAACTCCAATGTTCATGGGGTAGCAGGTGTAACAAAAGTAAATTAAACAAAAAGAAGGAAACTTAACCATCTTCACTGCCCTTCCTTATAACTACCATTTTTTAAAGTTGCAATTGTAACTGATAAGGAGCCATGAATTTGTAGCAGGTGGTTTACTTTCTCCTTTAAAAAAAATAAAGTTTAATGGCTGTCACAATGTATTATACAACAAAAGGTACATCTTACCATGCATTAAGGTGTGATGCATCTTTGCTTGCATGCCATTTAATTTGACTCCATCCCTATCAGCGGCAACCCCTCCACCACCAGAATACAGTCCTGATGACTGTGAATAGCCACCAGCAGCATTGGCTCGTCCCGGAGGAGGAGCAAAGCCCACCAGCTCGGCGTCGCGCATACTTTCAACAACGCGGCACAGCTCGGGTCCATCCAACTCCTCATCAGAGCCCATCATGGTCCAATCGGTATCGGGGCCATTGCTGGGCTTATTGTGCATCACCCAGGTCGAGGTGCGATTCTGAGTTTGGCGCCGAGATTCTCCAAAGGCTGCAACAGATATAAAAATTATCTCTCAGAACAAAGTATGTAATAAAAGAAAACAACGAACCTTAACCAATTAAAACTAAAAATATTTACAAAACTTTATATAAACTATACAGTCCACCATGAATTACAATTACATAAAACAAAAAATTTGTTTAATGATTTTTAAGTGATACACAAAGTCCTGCCTGTATGTATAAGTCTTTTAACAGTTCAAAAAAGGCTTCACCCACTTGCGTTCTTGTCCCCAGTTGGAGTGGAGGCCAATGCACCGAGTATGGCAGCATCATCAAACCTCCGATACCCGGAACCAGCAGAATGGCTGCTACCCTGGGTGGCTGCTGCACATGACAAGGCCTCCCCTGAGCCCGACAATGGCTGATGATTCACTCGGCCACCACCCGATGCAAACTGCGCCTCTTCATCTATTCGTAGGGCTTCCTCCTGAGCCGATAGCTGAAATATAACAAGAAAGCAATGTAGGAAAAATATTATAAAATGTTCAGATTTAGTAAATGATTTGAAACTGACAAATGCAATAAGAGAAGGAAGTGAGCTAGATCCATGTTTAATTCTGAGCTTAAGGAATATTATTTAACCCAGTGATTGAGATGACAAAGTCAGAATTGAATTCTCAACTGAAATCTTATTCTTCATTAGTAAAACATAAGAGAAAGCAGATATTATTAAATTAGTTTGAAAACAAATCCAAGATCTTTCAAATTCTCTGAAACTAGACCACAAATACATTCATAATGTTACTGCTGAATATTTAAATTTATTAATAATTAATAAACAGCATTTTGTATATTGAATCCAATACTAGCAACAATGTCTGACATATTCATAAAATCTTTGATTTCTATTTGTTGTACAAGCCATTGAAGTTGCTAGATGATTTTAAATGCCAAACATTTGTGCATACAATATTAAGTTGTCACAAAATACAGTCAATTTCATTTAATCTGGTTTCCATGGTAGCTTCAAAAATTTATGGAATACATTATTTTCTTGTGGTTCACTTTAGAAATTTAATAGTTTATCATCCAGTGTAATTCCTAATAAAAAATTGTCTATGTTCTTATATAGATACAAGAGAAAGTAAAAAACAATGTTTTTAAAAGGAATGTATGAATTGGTACCTAATGATTGGCCAAAGCATGAAAAATGAAAACAAGATTCTGTATGTGTTTTGTATATTTGATATGGATAAAGTTAACTTAGCAGATGGATAGATTAATACATACATAAAAAGCGAAAAGGGTGGTGTTCATTTAGATACATTAATTCAAGTTGAAGTCATGGATCTCTTTTATGTGATCAATGAAACTACATAACCGCTGAAGTTGGTATATTTATATTTTTCACTTTTTATGTATGGATTGATCTACCTATCTGGTAAGTTAACATTAACCATATCAAATATACAAAACACATAGAATCTTGTTCCAATTCATACATTTCTTTTAAAACATTGTTTCTTTTTACTTTCTTTTGTTTTTTATAATAATTTGTTTTCATTTACTTTGATTTAGAAAGCCAATTGTATTCAAAACACAACTTTACATTACAAAAATGCTTACCTTTCAACTTGTTTAGGTACTACCAGTCCTAATCATTACATCACAATAAATTGTTTTCATTTACATTGATTTTGAAGCCATTTAAATATTTAGAAATACCCAATATACCTAGTTAATTAGTATTGCTAAAATAAATTTCAGATCAAATATCTCCATTAATTTTATGTAATACCTAAGATATAAAACAGTTGGTCACTTTATATTCCTATGACAATGCACTGAGACAAATTTGGAAGTTAATAATGTGGAGACAATAAATAATGTTGATGTGCTTAACTAAAAATGTTTGGCTGGTCATTTTATTTCATCAACCTGTAACCTAGAGAATACCTATCTAATCCACAATATGTTTGTCTTTTCTGTTGGTTCATATAAATATAAATGTTCTATTTATCTCTCTCTGCACTTGAGTGACTGCATGTTTCTTCATTTAAAAAAGGAGAGATGGTCTGTTAGAAATAGCAGTAGGTGCAAACATTTCACCCAATAATTCTTCAAAATATGGATAGGTGAAATTTTGTAGATTATAAAATGCCTTTAATTTCTCAAAATCCAATCTACACAAAAAATACTGATTTTTAAGAGGAAAGTATATTTAAAAAAAAATCAATTAAACCAAAAGTCCAATTTTGACAAACATGAAGGTGAGTTTCCATAAATTAAGATACCTGTTTAATTATCTAATCTTAGTCAAGTAGGTTATCTTTATCATGATTTAATTTATCCTACTTTGAAAAATTTGGTATCATGATTAAAAATCATATTTTTGGGGGGATTTCTTCACCTTTTCCCAAAAAACTACCTAAAGGAAAAGTGCAAGTTTATTAAATATATAAAAGGATCATCTCTGATCAATTAAATACCAAGATATGCAATAGTAGCAAAATCAAGATTTTTTTTGGCCACAAGCAGTGTCCAACTAAATACATTTTTCAAAATAGAAGTGTTGAAAGTTGCAATATTTCACCATAAAAAATTTAAAATCACAGCATACTTTTGACATTATACTCATATTGTAGATATCAAATTGCCCTTTCCAATGAGGTATTACATGTTAAAATTGGTTTTATAGTTTTTAGAGCTAGATTTAATTTTCAAAAGAGTTCCAGAAATCTAAAATGGATACTGCAAAAAAATTCCATGATGGAATTAAAGTGATACCCTCATTTTGAAAAAATGTTGTAGTATAGGCCTAGCCTTCCTTTTTCTGAAAACTGTATTCAGATATGTGAGGTAGCTTATGAGATTTGACATTCAAAAGGTTAATTTGTGACCCATAAATCCACCCTAATTTATACATATGTAGTAGCAACTTACATTGCTACAGTTTATTTAACAGAGCAAAGACAACATGAAATCCAGATTAGAATAAACTAACGTTTTAATCAATCATAAAAGTAGTGGCCTGAAGAGGACCACTTGTGTGTTCAATGAGAAATGAGCAGGGGTGTTGTCCTGAAATTAACCATCTCAAATTTAAAAAAATTAAGTTAGGAGTGAAAAATGCTCCACCTGGTTGTAATTTAGTTTCTACATGAGTATCAGCCAAATTAGAAAACAAAGAAAAAAAACCAGTAAGATTTTAAATTGATTTCATTTTTGAAATAAAAAAGTGAACCTGGCGGAGTTTAAAAAAATACTTAATATCAGTCTTTGCTGACTAATTCATGAATACATACAAAAATGTAATTGCCCAAAATCTTAAAATATTTATCAGGCATTTTGATTTATTGGGCGAATGCTAAGGTATGTAATGGATTTTCTACATCTACTCAAAATATGTACTAAATAAAAGAAAATTGACTTAATTCAGAGTAATAAGATTGGGGTTTTACATGATATATGTATCAGATTATGCAACACCAGATTAAATGAAACTGACTATATATGGCATTTAGACAAAAAACAAATATTACTAAAATTAATCAGATAACCTACTCACATAGCTATCTAGATTTAATTAATAATTAAAAAAATAATTCTGTAATTATTTTATTAGTGAGGAAAAGTAATTAATCAACCCACTTGTAACTTAATATAATTTTAAAGAACCCTTTTCCATATATAAACATTTATTGGTAACACTTAATCATGCACTATAACATATTATACAAAAACAAGTATGTAATATATCAAAGGTAACTAAGCAGTCACACTAACCAAGTTAATAAAAAAACATGAAAATGAAAATCCATTCCACTAAGTGCAGAAAACAGTAGAAAGGTGAAGATGGCAAATTCTTTTAAATCACAGATCTAAGTAAATAAATCACAACATTTAGGTACACATGCAAATTAAGCAAATGATAAAAAAATCAAATTTACCAAAAAAAACTAAGAAAATGCAGTTAAGCAATATTATAGTCCTTAATTAGCCAAAAATCTTCATAATCAGATATACCTACTTCTACAAAGTATAAATATTATGTATATTATTTTTTTCATTTTAAAAACAATTCAGCTGCTGTAAAAATATAAATAATTAAGTTTTATTTGGCAACATTTTAATATTTCTCTTTAAAAAAACAATATTATTAGTAGCTAATTAGCAGACAATAACAGGAGTCATGGTTACCCATCTCATATAGCTGGAAACAGTAAATGGACTATGTGATGATTCAGTAGTAGGCCTAAAACAAGATCAAAACTTTAAGATAGGGATATTTTTAAAGGTTAATTCTTTTTGAAGTAACTATGCTAAGAAGAAACCTCTTACCTCATAACCTCTGCAGTTAATGACTAAAAGAAAATAATAACTAGAGTTAATTTATCTCTGAGTAACTGAGAAAGATATATGATGTCCATAGAAATTTAAATGAACAGAGAAACAGATTTTGTACATCAGTTTTGCTTATTTTCCTCTAGAGACATGAGAGCACTATTTGTTTGCACCAAAATATCAAAGAAAAATATTTACATAGAAAATATACATATTTTTATCTACTGTCATTTTATTGGAAATTAACTGTTTTTTAATTGGTATACAAAAATAATATTTTGTAGTGTCTTAGCTTTCAAATGATGTATAAATTGTTATAAACAATAACACATGTCCTAATTTCTTTTTGGAAAATAACTAGTTTGACTTGGTTTTACAATGTTAAACAGTTGTATTTTATTTATAGCCTGTTTTCTATACTGTATGCTGGATTTCCTACATACAACCAAAATATGACAGACATACTATTAGTATTTTGTCTCTATAATTCTAATTATACTTCTATAGTGATGTCTAAGGCAGTGCTAAACATACAATTGATATGATGCAGAATGAATTCTTTAAGTAAACCATCATCAAAGTTAAGCTGTTTTTATTGACAGAAAAAAAATTACTATGAAAGTGATATTGCCTAATATTTGTGTATGTAAATTTATAATGGAAAAAACACACCAAGAATCTAAACAAATGTTTCCTATCAGTGACTGTCTTTCAAACTGATTGAAAATATAGACAAAGCATTCAATTTTCAAAAATGTAGGGAACTAATCCAAGTAAAATATAAAAACCAAACAAATGATGATGTTTAATATGCATATACTGAATATTTTCCCCAATTCTTATCAAAGTAATACAAATGGCCATGAATACAAGATTACAAAGCAATTTACAGCAAAAAGAAACATAGTATGTAACACATTATGGAGATGAAAATTATGGGGGCCAATTAAATAAAAAGCAAGAGAAATAGATAAAGATGAACTAACATTAAATTGATAAATAGATTGGCAAACAAACTAATGGTGAGAAAGTAAGGTATACTACAAAGCACTTAATAGATAAGAAATCAATTCAAAGGTAAGAGAAGAAAGTAATCAAATTCCCAATGAATACACAGAGTTAGTTAGCAAAAGAGTTAATAAACAAAGCTTTGAAAATCACTAATTTAAGTTTATGTGTAGTTTTATGGATGATGCTACTCAATACCTCTTACTTACATTTGCATTGATTCCTTATCTACTAAGTGCTTTTTAATATACCTTTCTTTCTCTCCATTATTTTTTTGGCCAATCTATTTATCAATTTAATGTTAGTTCATCTTTATCTATTTCTCTTGCTTTTTATTTGATTGCCCAATAATTTTCAGCTCTATATGTTTTATGTACTATGTTGCTTTTTGCTATAAATTGCTTTGTAATCTTGTATTCATGGCAATTTGTATTGCTTTGATAAGAATTGGGGAAAATATTCAGTATATGCACATTAAATACCTTTGTTTTTCATTCATATTTAAAGCTTATACAAAAGGAATCTATATACTAAATGAAGATTCAATAGATTTTTTTCTAAGCTATGTTAACTGAATTCACAAAGATCAATTACATAAACTCACATTATCCATTAACTGTTCAAACTAAAAACAGAAAGTATTAACAATTGAAACAAAATATAAAACTCAAGCTGAATGCAATTATTTCATGCTAAATAAACTCAAATACTTACTTCAATGGAATGATCTTTAGACATGCCATAGGAGGCTCGAAGATATTGCCTGAAGTTAGGTGAAACAAAAAGTAAATAGATAAATAATATTGGCAGTTAAAATATTTTGACAACTTGTATTTTTATTTTCAAAGATGATCACCTACATTTGTAAATCCAATTAAACAAAAAATTTGAAAATATTAGTTACATGAATAATATAATGAATAAAGTTTACTATTCAGATAAAAATATAGCACTTTAATAATATAAGAACATTCAAGTTATAATTATTTGACATATATAAAATTCCAATTGTCTAAAATTGAAAGTTAAATTGTTTCTGGTAAAAGAGACAGGTGAACATGCACTCAATCTATCTAAAAAATTTGGGTAAGAGGCAACAAAGTTCTACTTATAAATTTAATAAAATGGATTTATTAATTAATTAGAATTCTCATGCAATAATCTATGTATATAGTTAAAATTTAATTAAAAACAATACAGAAATGTTCATTATAGAAATAGAAATGGAATTTAACTACATGTGAACCTAAATAATTTTATATACTCAGAGTAAGTTAATTCATTTAAGCAAATAACTCCTAAATGAAGCACTTTTATAGGTAGGTATAAATATGTAGACACTTTAAATATTTATTTTCCAAGCTTTTATTATATTATTTTTCAAATTGCTGTCATTTTACTAAAGTGGGTGTGGGTGAATCCAGAAATACTTCCACTTTAAATGGCTGTAACTCAAAAACTAATTTAGATAGAAAGCTGATTTACTTTCAAATTAATCCATACAATCAGGAGAATATTTGAGTTATTTTTAAAGCATAAAAATATTTCATTATGAAGCTACAGTCATTAGATGTTTATTAAAAAAAGTAAATGTAAAATCAATTTTCTAAACTTTTCCCAACATATTTTGCACCACTCACTTTTAAACATTGGTAACATATTTTTCTTATCTATGACATATATTTTTTTACAAATATTAAGTAATAGCCTTGTTCATAACCTCTATCAGTGGTAAGAACCATTTTAAAATATTAGGTGAATCTAGAAATGCCAGGGGCAAATCTGGAATTGCCAGGAGTGAATACAAAAATACACTAATTAATTTTAGATCATTGTAACTCAGAAACTATTTGAGAAAGAAAGATGATTTAATATTCTAATTAATCCAGACAATCAGGAGAATATTATGTGTTATTTTTAAAGCATAAAAATGCTTCATTCTGAAGATCATTCTTTAGAAGTTTATTACCAAAACTTTTCTAATACATTTTATACCACTCACTTTTAAACTTCAGTAACATTTTTAGTATCTATGACATTTATATTTTACAAATATTAAATAAAACCTTGTTCATAACCTCTATCAGTTGTAAGAGCCATTTTAAAATATGGGGCAAATCTGGAAATGCCAGGGGAAAATTCCAAATTGCCAGGAGCAAATACAGAAATACTTACACTAATTAATTTTAGATCATTGTAACTGAGAAACTACAGTGCTGTTCAAAAGTATTGCACCAAGCAACTTTTTTCAATGTTGATAAATGTGTTTTCAAGTAGTCAATAATTTTTTAAAGATACTATTGTAAGATTATATATATTGCTCTCTGTAATTCATTATAATGTTTTATGTACCCATAACATACCTATGTTGAATAAAATCAAGAAAAATTATTTAATAATGATTTATAATGCCAGCTAAAAATTAGCTGTAGAGTGAGTCACAATATACTGTACATATGTATGTATGGAGCCTAGCTGGTATGCAGTGTATTGATTTTGCATACTGTTGTTGATTTACTATCAACCAATCAGTGATAAGGCATAGAAAGTATTGTAGACAGTTTATAAAGCAGTTTTTTGTAACCATATAGCAGTCAGTTTTCAGCATGCCTAAACAACATGAATTATCCATCACTCAATGAGAGAAGATCATTACTTTGGCAACACATACTGCAAGTACACACAGAAAAATTACAACAATAATAGGTGCTTCTCATTCTACAATCACTTGTTATCATCAAACTGGTGCACCAACCCCTAAGAAGAGAATAGGGCATCCTGAAGTCACAACTGCACACACAGATACTGTTATTCATCACCATGCAGTTAAATTACCATTTATTACTGACTAATGAAATCAAAGCAGAGATAGACAATTCAGGTGAATGTGACATTTCCATTAGTACCAACAAGTATTGTTTACAATCTTCATTTTCCTGTCCAGCAGGCAAACCATCAAAGAAGCCTTTGCTTACAGTTCAAAGTAGAAAGTGGACTCCTGAAAACTGGAAGACCATACTATTCAGCAATGAAAGCTCATTTGAACTCTAGCAGAACACTCATAGGTATGTGAGAAGACCACAAAACAGCAATCCAAATGACCCAAGGTACACACTCAAGACTGTAAAACATCCACCTTCTGTAATGGTCTGGGGTTGCTTTAGCCACCATGGAAGAGGTTGCCTCACATTTCTTGCTAAGAACCAGAGGATGAATTCCATATCCCACATAGAAATATTGAATGAAAAGGTGATTCAATGAATGAACCTGCACAGCTGAAGGATAGCTGGCAAAAGACCAAGGTGTCCCTTAAATATTGGAAGTGGTGGAGGAGAGTGAAGCTGAAGAAGGAGAACCTGTAGGCCTACAACAACAACAACAGCTGCACTGTGTTCCAGCAATATAGTGTCTTTGCCATGTATATAAAAAAAGTCTAAGAAGTGGTTCAGTGACAGCAACATTGAGGTACTGAACTGGCAAGGAAATAGCCCAACTTAAATCCCATTGAAAATCTTTGGAAGTTTGTTAAAAAGAAATTAGAAGGGAAGTATCCAACATCACTGGATCAACTGAAAGTAGAAATCAAATGCATCTGGTTCCTTGAAGTGACTTCAGGAGATCTGTGAAAACCTCAGCAACAGCATGCCCAATAGAATCAAATCATTGTTATTCAACCAAATATTGAGATTTTAACAAACTTTCTGCATTTGTGTACTGTTTACATGTATGTACTTTACACTTTAATACTGTGCCAATAATTGTTATAACTATATTGTATTGTAAATATTGTATAATATGTGTGTCTCCACATGCAATTTTTAGCTGGCTATATAAATGATTATTATTTTTTTCTTGATTTATTCAACATAAGCATGTTATGTGAACATAAAACATTATAATGAATTACAGAGAGCCCATATATATCATCTTACAAAAGTGACTTTAAAAAAATTATTGATTATTTGAAGATACATTTATCAACATTGAAAAAAGTTGTTTGGTGCAATACTTTTAAATGGCACAGTAATTTAATATTATAATTAATCAAGACAGTCAGGAAAATATTTGGTCTGATCTTTCTAGCATAAAAATAATTGGTTATGAACCTAGTCAACAGTAGATTATTATACCTCACAATAGGTTCAGAATGAATGCAATTTATAAGTATTACAAAATGTTAACTATTATGTAAGTACATATTATTCTTGATAAAATACATCTGATTTGACATATGCCTTTTACATCTTATCATATAAAATGCTAATTTTTGTAATACAACATTGAAAATTTAATTCCTGATTTGCCCCTGTGTGAGATGAATTCAGAAATGTAATGTTTTGTAATTTTTGAATGACAGACAACATTCTTTTTTTATAATTACAAACAACTAGATATAATACTAGGGGGTTTTATTGTGAAAAATGATTTAAAAAGGGGGAATAAAACTATAAATCTATTGATTTTATGGTACCCTCTATGGGACTACTGTGATTAAGTGTGGGCAGACGGACCTGCTCATTCCCTTCAACGACTAGAGAGCATGCACAACTACGCCACCAGAACTGTTTTGGGTGTACCCAGTCTAACACCCACCGCACCATTACTGAACAGACTGCAATGGACGGATCTAAAGACCCGACGACAGCAGCACCGCACCACTCTAGCCAAGAAGATCCTGAGGAATGGAGAACCGGCTAGTTTAGCTGCAGCCATACCTCTGCCCCGGCGACTTGGACATGTCACTCGTTCAGTCTCAAAGGGTCATCCATTAGCCCCAAGGGCCAGACTGAAAATCGAAGAGCAACGGTTTGGTT
>JAUYWI010079408.1:0-13352 GCA_034780595.1 Parotoplana pacifica
CGCCATTGGTGGTGATTATATTGAAAAGTCTGGTCATGATCATGGCACTGAATCAGATTCAGATGGCTCGGACTCTGCTATTGAGTAAAGTGTATGCGTGTTGTATCAATTACAATAAAATGTTTGTACTGCTTGTTTTATTTGCACGAACTTTGAAAACACCCCTTGGTACTTACCAACTCCCTATCCCGGCAGGCATCATACTTCCTCATTTTCTTTGTCACACAAAGCTCTACAAGATTCAAATCATCTATTAAACGAAAAAGTTACCAAACATCGCAAAGTCAACACTCGTCTCAAATCCCGCTCACCATTTAACACAAGAATTGTCCGCTTGGAAACAACGTTGAATCATGGACAAGAGAGATGGGAGAAAGAATGGGAAGAAACACCACCTTCTCCGCTGATGCTATACATATATCTACACCAACAAACAAACCCCCTGGCCATCCATCACCTTTATCGGCATTGCTGGACACGACTGAACCGAATCAGGACTAGCCACGGACGCTTCACGAAGAACATGCTTCAAATGGGCATCGCTGCAGATCCTACTTGTTCGTGCGGAGCACCGGAACTTTCCAGATACTACCTCATTTACGAATGCCCCACTTTCAAACCACCTGACAAATCGGACCTCATCCAACTGAACGATGCAATCATCAAGTGGTTACACAACCTACCCCTCCAAATTTAGTCTTTTTGTCGCTGTTTCGTCATACGCCAGCGACAACAACAACAACAACCATACTAAACCAGCATTATGTGACATATAGGGGGTTTAAAAAAAATGTCGTTTTTATTAAAACAGTAGGTATATATTCAATTATCAAACAGATTCATAAGAAATCCTATATAAAAAATATGTTACAAAAATTAACAAAGATCTATGCAATAGTGTAGAGGTTCAAACAAGGTATTCCCCATTTTGTCAATAATCTTCTGAAGATCTTCACGAAGCCGAGTGAACTCTCTGTTTAATTTGAACCGACTGAATTGATCAAGGCAATTATCCAAGTAATTTACAACAGACTGTCGATCGGTGAATTCAATGTTTGCTCGATGTACCTCCATATTACGAAAAATAAAACGATCGCACAGATTCATATCTGGTGAATACGGAGGTTGGACAATTCTGCCGATGTTGTCTCGGAGGAAATCGCTGGTCTCCTTGAAGACATGTGGCCGCGCAAAGCACAGTTTAAACGTTTAAATTTCAAAAACTATCTATGCATAGATTTTATGTTCAAAGACATTTCAAAATTTATACAAGATTAATTAATAACCATAATATTTCGTATTTCTACACAAAAATAGATAATAGAAATTTTTAAATTTTAATTATTTGCTTCAAACATAGAAAATGACATTTTTAAACCCCCTATATAGCAATAGGTTTGTTTTGTTTTTGTTTGTAGTAAATCTAGACTACTAAAATAATAAAAACTAAACCATGGCAAAATAATTTACAACTTCGAACAACCTCCAACAACAGCCCAAGCTCCCCAGATTAGGGAGATGTTTTTTACCACGGCTATTTCACAAAATGACTGATTTTCAGGCATTTCGGGTAATGCCTAGTTTCACTAAATGCTCCTGTAACAATGAGCAAAAGAATTAACATTCTTTTCAAAAATTTAATTTTATTTGAAAAGTTAATGAAAGATCATTTTTAAGCTATCAAATGATGAATTAATGTAATAAATTTGATGACATAAAAAAGTTGCACATCTTTTTTTTTCTATTTCCGATATTGAACCGCTATAGGTGCTCTATGAACAGCATCCAGAAACGGTATCTGGCAATTGCACGACTAAAAACTCCGGTTAACTTGGGACGCTCCAGTGAAGGCGTTTATTTTATCATCATTGTTATCACTCCAACTAAGGAAGTAAGTAGACATTCTATTGACATGATAACTAGCACAGATATTGAAATGTAAAACATACAACATATTAGTAAATATGGTTATACTATTTGTTGTTTAATCAAAATTATCGTTTTTGTACATTTTGGTTTGCAATGTTTCTATTTATAGGAATGGTTTCAAATTTAGGTTTTAAATTGTATTTTTAACTAGCAAATATGTTTTATTTTAAACTAAGGGCCGCATTCTCGTCCTTGGTATATGGTATGCTGATATTATCTTATTCTCGGCATAAATTTATTCCAGACCATAGATATAAAATTTCGGCATAACTTTCACGCGATTTATTCTTAGATTAAGCTGTCTTTCAGATTAAGCTGCCTTTCAGAATATGGAATGACCTAACTAAGCATAAGTCACAGAGTAATGCCTCGATTAACGCTATATCACATACAGGAATTGGGGCCTAAAATCTTTTGTTTTGGATTATTTTTAAGTCTAAATATTATTTTGATGGGGCTTTCATGCTTCTGTTATGACAATTTTGTAATAAACAAATCCGTTGTCATGATTTTTAAACTATTTGTAATCTAGAAAAATGATTTAAATAAAAGTCTTTATTTAAATCCCATGATGAAGTGTGATTTGTATAAGTTGTGTTTCAGTAAATCACATGTTTATAAAATATTCAGTTTTATGAATTATTTATTACGGAAGTAGTGGAAGATTATTCAAATCCAATTTCTATAAAAATTGACAAAGACAATAATTGATTGACATTTTTTCTTAAATTTTGATACAAAAAAGTTTAACAGAGAGTGGTTTTACATTTAGTTAAGTACGGTTGTTTATGAGATTGACTTTTCAATGTTGATTTCATTTCTTCAATAGTTTAATATGCATATTATTGAGAAATTACTGACATCTTGTCTTGTCTCTAATGATATTTGCTGCCTACCAAATAACCAAAAATATTCATTATAGAAACAAGACAAACATAATTTGAGAGAAAAATATTAATTATTTTATTGTTCAAGGTAGCCATTGTTAAATTATTCTGTGAATTTATTTTAGTTTTAATTCAGCACTAGTTTATCTTTAAGGTAACGAATTTCGACTGTTTATGTATAACTTCAAAATTCTGTTTGTTTCATTGATGTTTAGCGTTCACATAAGTATGCAGAAGGGGATTTTTCTTTAAAATAACTACCTACTCTACCAATGGTTTTTATATCTTTGTTTCAAGATTAATAATTTTGCCAGAAATTAGTACACGTTTGTTAATGTTTATTTTGCTTGAAAAATGTTATGTAATAAGGCAGTTATATCTAAAAGCCTAGCTGTAATCACATTAAGTTTATATTTTTTTACCACTGGGTTAAAATTAAACACATTTATACATTAAAGTGAATCGAAAATCGATCTGAGTATGGTCCGTGCTAGCACAGCTTTGCTCAATACTCAAGTGAATAAAATGGTGAATGCCATGGGCTTAGAGCTATGGATACACACCCAGTCGGATGAAAACGTCGCAGTGACTAAAATTTCGATTTTTTTTAAACATTATTTAAATACCATCAAATTCAGTTTGTTTTAAATATTCAACAACCAATGATATTTAAAAAAAATCGAAATCTTTGTCAATGCGATGATATTTAATTATTTAGTGAATTAATAATTGATTAATAAAGCTAATTTTCACCATTTAATTTTAACTTTGTCTATTGTTCAGTGCAAATGCTAAAACGGGATCCGGCAAATTTAACTCTGAATGGTTGACTGACGAATAATTGGTACTAATAAATTTGAAGAGTCTAATTATGAACAAATTTAGATTTACTTTTAATAAAAAAGGATCATAAAGACATAATACATATCAGGAAATATACAACATAACCAAAACCTGTTTCAAATTATCTGGATACCAAATGCGTATGAGGATGCTACGCTATAGGTACTAGTCCAGAAAGTTTAATGCACATTTTGTGTTCATTGTGAAGACAAATATGGTACCCCTACAGCTTTCTCACTTTTACAGAAAAGCTCCAAGAGTGACATCGAACTGGGGCGAACCTTCGCAACTCTGCTGGCTGATGTGGAATTTCGACACGAACTTCTTTTTGCCGAGACCGTGGAGGAATTCAAAGAACTTTTATTTTACCAGGCCAAAGATCTTAAAGAAGACCAAAGAATATATCGACGTCCGAGTCTCAAAGTTAAGGAATTTATGAACCAAGCATTTCAATACGTAAGTAAATTTGACTAAAAATTGGTAAAATGTTATCTACACTATCAATTTATAAGGAAAATAATTTCGAAAGCTAACTTTTATTTATAAAAAATCAAAAATGGTGAAAGAATATGTTAGCCCAAACCCCAAAAAAGAAATCAATTTAGGGCTTAGTCTTACTAAATAATATGAATGACGCTGTGTTTATAAATATTATTTTAAAATAATACAGTAAACAAATTCAATAAGAACATTTTGATCAGTTTAAACTGTGTTTGGTCCCAATGAATCAGTAGGTATCTCTTAGATTAGAATATTCAGGAAAAATGAACATATTGGACAGTTCTAACGAACATCACAATAGCATTCATATTATTACCTAGTGTGAGCAAACATCCAAAATTGATTTAACTTATTTTAAGAGTTTGTGTTAATACGCTTTTTGACCTTATGAGTTTTAAATATCTCTCTAAATTTGGTGCATAAGCTTTAGAATTAACAGTATATTTGAATTGCCATAGCAAAGATAGTTCGTAGCTATGTAGTTCCTATTGGTTCCTCTACCAACAGTTGCTACATGAGTTTGGTAATTCTGGTGAAATCCAATTTTCAAGTACTTAGCAACCGCACATAGAATTTGACAACTGATTTTTACTCCTCGCCAAATTTCATTAAAATCGATATCGCGGTGATGGAGAAAAAGAAGAAACAAAAGAAGAAACAAAATAAAAATAGCCACTGTTCAAGACTTTGTATTTGTATCTCTTGAACTACTTGACAAAGTCTGAACAATCTGTATGAATTTGAAGTTAGGAAACTATTTCATGTTTTAATGAAAAGTGCTAAAATGACCGATTTTCATGAATATTGTGAAGCCCATTAGCCACGGCTGGACTTTGAAGGTAACAACCAATTGCCATTGTTTTAGATAGTACTTTGATATTTTTTATAATTTAACTGTTACCATTGAGCGTTCTATACCTGTTTTGGAGGACTGTGTTTCATGTTTCAGCCAGATTTCATTTTCTTGAAAATATATTATTACCAATCTTATTGCAACCAAAATAAATTCATATACTTAGGTATATGTTTTTAAAAGAATATTATGAGCCTGGATGTTAGTATTATGTATTACCATCTTGTCTGCTATGATTTTTAGCATGCGTATTAGTTTATATCAGGAAAAAAACTTTTCTTGCATACCGCGATAACTACATACTTTTATCCATAGATAATTATACCTTTCAATGATTTCATTGAATAAGGCAGAGAATAGTACGAGATTGAGAATGCATGTACAAAGTTTAAAAACACATTCTAGCAATTAAGTACTAAAAAAAAGGAGAAGTAGCCCAACATATAGCTTTCTAAAATTAAAATTAAATAAACAAAGAAATTATAATGTCAAAATGGCAATATAGAAATTTGTAATTTCTTTCTGGAGGATTAGGTAAATGTTTTTATTCTTTATATTGAGTAGTTTATTTCTTAGCGGATTTTGGTTCCAATTGATCGTGTCCGCTAATGTTAGCCTATGATTGATTGTATTGGGCCAGTAATATTGGCCTGTGATTTGTACTTTACAGGACAAAAAAGGAATTGTTGGAAGTGGGATAGTCTCTGACTTGAAAAAGCGGCTGCCCGTTTACTTGTCCGATTTTACAGATGGTAAGTTTAATTTTAGTTTTATACAGTAGCTACCTAGTTATCTATATCTAGACGAATATTTGAATAGGCATATTTGTAGAAAATATTAGTATATATAGAATACATAACAAAGAAATAAAATATGGAAAGATAGTTATCGGGAATAAGAATTCATTCAGCTTAATATTTAATTAAGTTAAGTGACATCTATCTTCCTCGTGTCTTTTTATCAGATATTCTGTTACATTTCGAACTCTGCAATATGTATTTTGTGAATAATAATAAAGTCAGCGCTTGTTTTTTATCACATACTTTGTTTTTATGACAAAATAGAGTTTCATTTTATTTGAAAGCCTTGAAACTGAAGTGAATACCTATGTAGGTATTTATCATCAGTGAATTATTTATTTAATTTTTAAATAAACTAATGAGTGAATCAAGTGACGATATCCATATTAGTATATTTTCAGAAATTTTCATATTTACATATGTATAATAATTTTCTTTCATTAGGAGTCAAAGATAAAAAATCTGCACAGAAAACGTTTTCAACTACCGTTTTTCTATATTTTGCCTGCTTGCTTCCGTCCATTGCTTTCGGTGTACTTAATGACAACAATACGGACAGAAAAATTGGTCAGTTACTACATATTATTACCTTTTATATTTCTATATTGTGTTTGAAAGCATGTGTGCTCAGTTCTATTATCGTATTTACCTGCAAATTTCTGGATAATTAGGGTCACAAAATTGATTTTTCTTAGCTTAAAGCTACCAGTAAAATAGAGGTGTATGTTTGTTAACATGATTCTATAATAACAGAAATTTCGAGACATACGAGTACTACCTATCTATGCATTAAGAATACAAATGACTCTGGACACGGAAATGTTTATTTATAAACTAATTTAGCTTTTGTTTATTACTTGAGTTGTTTGCTAGGTAAGTACCATATTACAAGATTCGAACATTTTCATTTCTAATTTGGCAAGAAACAACTATTGATGCATTTATTAAACTATGAAAGTCGTTCACATTTTCAAAATGTCAACTCAATTGCCACTTATAAGTTTTTAGTAGTGAGGTCTACTTTTATATATATGTATATAAATTGTATCTATTGCTCATTTTGTTTTCATTTTAAAAACATATTTGGCATTGATTGAAAAAGTACATAAGTGGTAATTGGTGGGAAGAAGAGAATGGATTTATGCAGCCTAATGCACATTGCAAATTCTTGAAATGATCACAATATTTCAGTATTAAACTTTAAAGTTTGATACCTTGTGATATTGAAGCGTTTCCAAAGTTGGCTCGAAAGATAGCAAGAAAATGCTCGAAAGTTCAAGTTATGACTAAGTTTTTCAATTTAACTCAAAATTCGAATATTTGGTTTGAAGTTTCACAGAGAATATGGATTGATATACATACATCGGTGTGTTAAGAAGCCACTTAGGATAACAAATCGGTACATAAAGGAATAATTTGGTTATAATATTATCTAAAAAATATTTCATCTTTAGTTTTATGATAACAGAAAATCAGAAAAATCATTTTTGTTTTCTAAGAATGTCTGATTTGATAAAACGACGAAAATTTGAATTATTCCAAAATAGTTTTAATTTATTATTTGGCTTTGTTGTATTTTATTCTTAATTAAATTAAAATCAGTAAAATGTTTCAAAAATACCAAATAAACTTTGAATTTGCTCAATTATCAGATTTGAATATTATATATCAATAACAAATATCCAGTTGTTTTACCCACAAAAAATCCTAAGGTTTTTGAAAAATAGTTTTTATAATTTATTTACAGTATAGTAATATCTAAAGAAAATAGCATTGATGACTTTTCTAATCGCAAATATAAAATTTAATTAAATAGTTTACATTTTCGGATATTCATTTTAGAGGGGCAAAAGTGGATCTTTTGGTAGTTAAATAACCACATAAAGTTGCTCAATCTTAGTCATTTTTGTTTCCCAAATTTTAGTTTGCTTTTTTTTAAATTGGTTTCTTCCGCTCAATTTCTTTTTCAAAACATGGCAAAACATCAACTGAGAGTATTTTGTTTCTGTTAGACATGTGACTGTTTCTTTTGTGAATAATGAGATAAGAATTTTATTAATAAGTATTTTCATTTTTCTTTTACAATTTCATTATTTTGCTCATATAAAGATCGGATATCTAAATATAATGATATTTGAGTTTATTTGACATAATATCAGGACCATAGATGAAGGACGTTTCACTTAACTAACCAAAATATGCACAAATATGGACAAATTAGAAACTAATTTTATGAAAAATGTAATTGTTGAGAACTTTAGCTGTAGTCAGTTGTTATTTAATTGTAACTTTTATTCATAGTATTTGAAAGAAGGAATATTTTCTAAATTAATGATTTTTTTAAAAATATGTTATTGTTTTTGTGGTCAATTAAGTTAACGCGTTTCTACATATTTCGCCTAGATTGTTGGGCTGAAATTCATCGTCAGAAAAATGAAACAGTAATAGCGTGGCGATGATGTTATAAGGTCCCGAATAAGCTTGATTGATGAACTTTTTATATCACAATCAGTAGTAATATCCTCAGTTGTTGATATTTGAGAAATTACGAATCTTCTAGCAACAATGCATCAGAAAGTAGGATGTTTCACATTACTGAATGTTTGTATCTGAGAGCTGCAAAACAGGGCAGGTTCATAAAATTTATCTTTTATTAGTTTGAAATTTATTATTGGCATTATTTATCATTTCTAGTGATTGACTCAATTCATGATTACAAAAATATCATTTTTATTTATTAACTGAGGGTCTACTTCCCAATATATTGGATCTTATTTCCAATTTTTCGGGTTAAATTATATTTTTTTAATTTATCAGATAAAACAGAAGTAGGCTATATGAATTTATTCTATACGCAATTCAAATTTTGTAAATAGGTAATTGACATTTTCAGATACCTACTGTATATAGAAATGCATACCTATATATGAGATTTTCAATAATGAGTGTGCCAATTTTAAAGATTTATTCTTGTCATTAGTTTAAAATTTTTAACGTTACATATTCTGCATGAATAAAATTTAAATCCAATTTACGCTCTTTTTTAACATGAAAAGTGGTTTAAATATATTATAAATAGATCAGGTTGCACCTTGTCACAAAATATTAAAAAAAATAATGACAATACAGATGCTATATTTCATAATACACCGAATTCTTCCAACTTATCCTGCAGCGATATGATTTGAAGTTTAGGTACCTTATTTACCACTTGAAACTTAACTCATAGCAAAATATTCTTAGAAACATTAAAGTGGAATTTATATAAATTTAATACCCAAAGAATGGAAACTTTTAAAGACCAAAAACCCTAAAATAAGTGAATGATTGTTGAGCTATTTACTAAGAATTTTGATTTGTTTACAGAAAAAAATATTTTGTGGTATTATTGTCAACAAAATCAAAGTTGTGTAACAGTTATTTGAGTATATTAAATGTACATTATTAGATATATCAAACATGCCAATCTTTTCAATGATTCCTTTTTCCTAACCGTATACTGTTTCATTGGTAACTGATAAATACTTTTATTATTATTAGTTTTCAGTTCTACTAACTTTATATTTTCTATAAAATTATGAAATATCATTTATCTATAATCACAATAGCATTATTTAGTGAGAGATAACACTCACTTACTTTAAGATTTGGACTAACACACTTTTTGACCTTTTAGGTCTTGAAATAATAGGTATGGTCTTTTTAAGATGATTTTATGTCAAATTCATTAATGCACTTTTGAAATTGTTAAATAAAAACATCAATCTTTTTGAAAATACATTAAAACATTTAAGAAGACCTTGCCTACCAGCTGCAGTTAATAATGTGTTTGGTTGGAGACGAGGCAAACCGGAATAATGTCAAAATAGGTGGTTTGTGTGGTCATTTTTAGATGAATAAAAACAAATTCAGTTACAATTTTCAATGATTGTTATGTAGGTACCTATAATACGTGGCTACCAAATCTTTATCAGCAACTCAAAGTACATTTTTAATTATATACAGACCATCAAATTTTCTGACCGCGCTTTGCTTTTCTTTCTTATAGAATGAGAAGTGCTTTATTGCAATGTCAATAACAATTTATAAAATGATTGGTCTAGTATTATAATTACATCTAATAGCTATACAATGTTGATGACGGCTAGATGCATTAGATTTATTAGATTTTTCATCTTTTTACCTCTCAATAATTTCTATATTATTTTGGTTTGATTTCACGATTCTGAACTTTATTTCTAATATTTTGTATGAAAAATACCTAAATTAATTATTGTGATTTTAGATACAAAATCTAGGTACTTTATATTGACACATAATTTAACTCGAGATACAAATAACAAATACCTACTTTTTATTTTAAATTTTATAAGCGTTAAAATTTTAATTTTTATGATTGACTTCAATCTACATACGCACCGACACATGACCTAAATATTACAAATCTTTTTTTTAAATTTATTAATTATCGTTTTTTTAACAAAACCATTAAATGGTTCTTATCTAAATTCAAACGAAACATCCCATTTAGTTCAATTTGGAAATATATTCTTAAAAACATTAAAAGTAAGGTATTAAAATTTAAAATGTCTTTATTTTTATGTTTCCTGCGATATGAGAACACTACCAGTTTGGGGTAGGTCCGCAATAAATGTTTTTATGGCAATTTAGTTACCCAAAATGGTTAACTTTATGACATGTTTGTGTTTCCCCTGTGGGATTTTTTCCAAATATACACGTTTTTTTATTAGTATTATTATTATTATAGCATATTAGATTGTTTTCAGTAGTTCTGAAAGGAACTCATTCACTAAAATTCCGTTTTAACGCACTAACTGGTCCCAGACTCTAAAACAGTAGGGTTCATGTCTAGACTTTGGATATTTTTTTACCTAGTACACTAATAATATGCATTTCAATAATAATTTTTGTAATTTTTGAGCATTCAAATTTAATGTTTTTTTAGATACAGCCAAATTTGCGACGTTTTTAAAAAACTTCTTTAAGTGAAATGTTTCGTTGTTTAACTTAGTTTAGCAGATTTCTCCTGAATTTAAAGTAATCAGTTAATCTAAGCTTTATATTAATAATATAAAACTTTAAAATTTGTTTTTCAATTTACACACACTGGCTATATATCAATATTTTCAGAGCGTGGAATGTTAAATAATGGGGTGTTTTATAGATACAATCTATCTATTTGACCAATTGTTCTAAGGACCGTTAATATCAAAAGTTTAAAAATAGTTATATATGCAATTTCATTCCAATGAGAAAGCACTTTAAAGCCGTTTATGATATTTATCAGGCAAGTTGCTCCTGAGAGCACAAACAAGGCATTGAGCCATATTCTTTCATACATTATTTTAGATGTACAGCGCGTAATCATTTCTCAAGCTATCGGCGGTTTTTGTTTCGGTATTTTTGGTGGGCAACCTTTGATAGTTTTACTTACAACAGCACCGTTAGCGCTCTATACAAAAAGTAACTTTGTTATGGATTTTTATACTAATTTATTTGGCTACTCATATACAGCAGATTTAATTGACTTATAGTTTTATATTTTATTGAAGAGATATGAAAAGTTTCTAAAATAAAACGAATAAGATTTTAAGCATGTACATAATCTATCCAAGAAACTAAATTGAAAACGTCTAATGAATGTTTTATATAACTGCTGGTTCGTCGTATTTTTTTCTTCATTTCGTGTTGTTTTTGCATATGAAATATAATTATTGCTGTGTTTATTTTGCAGTTCTCTTTACTATTTCAAAACAATATCAAATAGATTTCTATGCTCTGTTTGCTTGTGTTGGATTGTTCAATGCACTTTTTCTTTTCATTTATGCGCTGTTAGACATCAGCAAACTGATGAAATGGTCTACCAGGTAACATTTATTGATTGGTATTTGATTAACTCGGCATAGCCCAATGTGTCACCCATGACACATATAAAGAAAACTGAAACTTAAACCAATTAGCTAAAATACCGACTCTTGGGAGTATTGTGAATAACTTTTTAATGTGTCGTGAATAATTATTTTGTTAGTTTTTGTTTCAGCTTCGGTTTCGATTTCTAAGATAACTAGATTAAATTGACAGTTTGTAGCTGCTTCAAAAGTAAGTAAGTTTATTTTATAATCAGAAACTATTTGTTTAGGTTTAACTAACAGAGGGGTTTAGGAACAATCAATTAATAGTTAAAAATGACTGTCCTTTTTTGATTATTTGTATAGAAAAAAATATTAGATTATTTTTAACATGTGTCACCCATGACACATTGCGCTTTGATGGTAAACAAAGAGAATTATAAAATATTGCTATTATTTATTATTTTTTAAATATTAGAGCAAATGATTGTAAAATCTACAATCATAGATGAAAGAAGTCTTAGAAAAATATAAACTCTGAATCAAATGCGATTATAAAGATGTATAGCCAACTATCTATTCTATATAGATCTATATATTCAGCATTCGCATGCATAATAAAAATGATTTTGTCTTGTGAAATATAATGATTGCAGTAGTAAAAAATATTAAAATAAAAGTTATATGAAAGTACATTTCAAAATAATATTATTGATGATGCTGAAATTAATGTGTTGGGTTTGTTAGATTGATCAAACGAGTATTTGTATTTGAATACATGTAATATGATATACATTGAAAATAATTCAATTCAGTACTATGTAATATCTATTATTTATATATTTCATTTTAGATATGTACAATTTTACATGTGCTTCTAAAACTGCAACCCTAAATGCCAGTGACAGTGGTGGGAGTAAAGCTGAATCAGATGAAGAATTGATAGAGAAAGAAAATTTAGTGAAGAAGTGGAAGATGAAGACATTGTTTCAGAAGTAATGGATAAGATTGTTCAACAGCCTGTTAATAAGCATTGGTTTCATGGACCAAAGCAGTTTTCAAGAGGTTAACAACAACAATCTCCCTTTAAAGAAGAAAATAAAGGACATTTGGCTAATCCAAGAGAATACCTTAATTATTTTTCATTTGGGTTACTTGCATAATTATATTGTTGTTTTGAAACAATGCACTCCATAAAGTTGGTTCTGAATTGAAGCTTACAAAAATGAATTAGAGAAGTACTTTGGACTCCTTTTCACATGGGCATTGTGAGAACTTCAAACATAAGAACATACTGATCAAAAATCACATGTGTCCACCAGACAACAACTGTTATGTCCAGAAATAAGTTCTTAGACATTTCCAGAAATTTACACTTCGTCAATATTAATTAAGTACAGTCTGTATCAAATTATTGTCACACTGTAAAAGTTTTGCATTGAGAAGATGTTATTTATCCAGTAATAAAAGATATTCATTTTTATTCATTGTACACACATATACAGACATTTACAAAATAGAAAGTACATGAATAAATTATTTTAATATTTTGTGTCCCCCCCCCCCTTTTACTAGCGATAACAGTCCTTCTTCTTTCTGGCATACTCTCAATTAAGTTGGTGAAAGTAGAAATAATTGGATCATTCCTAATAGTTATCTAAAACTCAGA
>JAUYWI010079419.1:0-24592 GCA_034780595.1 Parotoplana pacifica
TCGAAGTAAGAATAAAAGAGGGCCTGGAAATCAAAAGAAATAATCCTGAACTCAACTCGAAAGATGACTTCCAAGAATTAGCCAAAACCTTATTGTAAATGTAAACCCTTTTAATTTAATTTAATTTTTAATTTTCTTACTATTTTTAATTTTCTACCCATACCTAGAATACTAACTTGTATCACTCTGTAAACTCTGCCAAAACACCATCTTTCCAAGCTATACTTAACACACAATCACTGTACCTATTTTATGTTTTTACTTGATGAAACGGTCTATCCGTGAAAATTCGTAATAAACCTAATACACCGTAGCTAAGGCTTTTTGATATTCTATCTTTCTATATTAAAATATGTACTAAACTAATTCGGATTAAATATATTCTTGAATAGAACTATATTGTTGGTAAACAGTTTAACCGTGGAAGCTAGCAGTGAATCGACAGGTTTAAAAGTTGGAAATTAGTATAATTCTAAGAAATAGGAGTCTAAGACATCGGAAAGTTCAAAATTAGAAATTTTCGTTTTACAATGATCTTCAGGCAATCAAAGACAAAATTTCTGGAGGCGAAGTTTCTATTATAATGGGTGATTTAAATGTCAAAGTGGGTGAAGTAGAAGATATAAACTCAGGAGTTGGCAGTTATGGTCTAGGAGAACGAAATAGAAGAGGATAAATGCTATGCTCGTTCACACATGCAAATGATATGTTAGTCACAAATACCCTGTTTAATTATCCGAAGAGAAAGTGATACACCTGAATGTCACTTGGAGAATTAAATAGAAATCAAATTGAAAACAATATTGTTGGATACCAAGACCAAACGAGGAGCAGACTGCGTTATGGATCACATTCTCGTTATGGCAAGAAATACCTATGATCCGTTTTGATATCGAAAAGCTGAAAGATGATAACACCAAATAACTATATAGGATCGAGACAGAGAATCGGTTTACAGCCGTGTTGCAAGAATGGGAGAGTACAGAGAAAACTCCAAATGAACTGTGGCAAGGAATGAAAGACACTTTGACAGAATGTGGAGAAAAAACGATTGGGAAGAGACGGAAGAGGAAAAGGAATCCATACATCAGTGATGAAGTTCTTGAAATGGCAAGAAAGAAAAGTCTAGCTAGCAAAATAAAAGAGAAGAATATCAGCAGCTGAAATGAAAGATTCAATCTAAGATCAGACAGTACAAAAGAGAATGGATGGAAGCAAAATGCGAAAACATAAACGATTAGAATATGCAGAGGAAATCCAAGGAAATGTAAAATAAAGTCAAAACCTTTCAAACCGAATCGCCTCTCCACAAATGGCATAGATGGTGAAACGTTAACTGATCCAGAAGACATCTTAAAAAAGTGGAATGAATATGGCACAAATCTTTACCATGCTACCAGTACTTTAAAACATACAGCTGTAACAATCGTAGACAAAGAACCCCCTCCATTGATGTGCGCGAAATTGAGGCACAAATGAAGCAACTCAAAGAAGGCAAATCACTAGGTATGGACAACATACCTGGAGAAATGGTAAAATCAAGTAGACCAGAGCAATGTACATACTAGTTACAAAAGTTTGGGAATCAGAACTCAAATGATTGCAATAAATATCGCTCAAGAAAATTAATTTTGATCATTAATTTGAACAGATTAAAAGTTAAGATAGAAAAAGAATTTTCAGAATATCAAGCTGGTTTTAGGCAAAACAGAAGATCTAGTAAAATACTCTTCGTTATTGAAATCCTGTTAGAAAAAGTCTTAGAAGTTGATCAAGATACATTCCTGACTGTTATTGACTATAGCAAAGCTTTTGACAATGTGAAATTCGACCTCATGTTTAATACTATAATGGGATTTCCAGTTCACTTAGCAAAACTGCTTGAAAAACTTTATACCAATCAACGTGAGACGATCAGATGGAACAATCAGCATTGTGATTTTTTTTATTAAGAAAGGTGTCAGACAAGGATGCATCCTTTCCCCTCACCTCTAATGTCTATACAGAGCAAGTGATGAGCGAGGCTGAAATTGAAGAACTTGGCATCAAGATAGGCGGGGACAAATTAACAAACATGCGCTATGCTGATGACACTGCTCATGCATCAGCCTCACAAACAAATATGCAATCCATGTTAGATCGTGTCAACCTGGCGGGTCTCAAGTTAAATGGAAAAAGACCAAAATAATGCACATAGGAGGTAATCAGAATGACAAGATATACATAGAAGGAGAAGCTCTCAAAAATGTGTGAAATCTAAATATCTTGCCTCCACCAAAGCTCCAAGCAGTACGTTGTCTGTTGACATCAAGACTAGAATTGGAATGGCAAAACAACGGATGATCCAGTTGAACAATATCTGGAAAGCTCGGTCATTATAAAATAATCTAAACACAAAAATTCTCAAGACTGTTGTGTGACCAGTTATATTATATGGTAGCGAAGGATGGACGTTAGGAAAAGCTGATGAAAAGTCGAGCAAAGCAGAAGAAATGTGGTTTTACCGTAGAATGCTGAGAATCGACTGGACAAAAAGACGGACTAATGAAAGCATATTTGTACAATTGGACACAAAATTATCCCTTTTTGCGACAATTCAAAAACGATAACTGAAATACTCTAGACATGCCATCCGACACTAGAAATGTAACACAATAAAAAACGCCAATATGTTTGGCAGGCCTGTGGTGGCTGATGAAGCCGACAAACAAACAAACATTTTAAAACATGTTATGATAATGAATCTATAACTAATTTTATTAAAAACACTTTAAAATGTTCTAAAATGCAAATTCTTAAATGAGAAGGCTTCTATAGTCAGCTGCATCGAATGTATGGAAGAGAGACTGTGGGAGCCGGCAGAAAAATGGGACATTAATTTGCAATAAGTGCCTAGTCATGTTGTTAACTATGAGAAAGAATGGCCAACCTCTCAAGAAGCATTGAGGTCGAAATTGAATTCGAGGCGATCAAAGCCAAAATCTACCGAGAAGTCAAAGGACGGCAGCGGTTTATGATAGAGAAGTGAAGAGAGCACCAATTAACAACAGAATCGAAGTTATTTATTGCTCAATTGAGAGCGGGGCACTGTCCTCTTACCAAACAATATTAACATCGCATCAGCCTGAAAGACAACAGAGATTGTGACGCCGAAGAAGAGAAAGGATTGTTTGCCCAGATACTGAGATGAAGAGAAGAAAATTGGACAAGGAATACCCCCCAAAAACACGTTGGCGAATGAAGAACACATGTTGAAGCTTTTGTCGGAATGCAAGCTTGACTGGTTCCTTCAATGACAGCTGCTACCGTGACAACAACAACTAGCGCTTTGCACAAGAGAATAAATATGTAACTACTGAAGATAGTGTGCTAATTTTTTTTGTACAAAAACCATAAACTACCGGATAATGTGAATACGAACGAAATTATGAAAAATGAGGAAGCACGGCTAGAACAATTAACTTTTTTTTTCATTTTTACATTCTTTTGCCTACAACAAAATATTTTCTATGAGATAATAACTTGTAATAATAGTATAGTATTCTTAATTAGGTAGTTTTAAAGTCCTGGTTAATAAGTAGAAAATTGTTAGATTTACATTGGAATAGTAAAATTTATTCCGAATTGGTTTTTCAAATTTCATAAATGCCTCCGTTCGATCAAGAAAGACTTTTGTATGAAACAAAGCGCTGTTAACATTGTGACGTTCGCGTTGGATTGCACCGGTGCTAAAACAATATATTATAAAAGTAAAAGTACATGATAAAAATCACCTAACACAGTAGAACTGCTTCTTTGAGTGTTTTTGCTAGAATCGAATGTCACAATAATATATCAATGTCAAATAGGAAAATATTCATTATATTAATTCAAGAAAAACAGATGTGTCAAAAAATGATAGTAAACAATAACAGTCTTCGTAATGTAACAAAATATAAATTTTAAAAAGAGAATACCTACGTATATTTAGTGACAACAAAAAATAAATCTAGTGAGATAGATTATAGTTGAAAAATATTAAATATAGTTTTCAATATTTTTTTATGCAGTAACTATGTATACCTACATACCTATGTGGTGTATTCAATCAATTATTCACTAGGTTTTCTTGTTATATTATTTTATTTTGTGACTACTATTTCAAATGTGATTCACAACTCCTAGTTAATTTGTATGTATTACGATCTTATATGAATGATAAAGTACCTACCCCGTCAATTATATATAATTTATCACAAGAGTTGTGGATACCTACCTAATATTTATATTTATTTTGTCTTGTATATCTGCGACGTAGAAAATGTTAGGAAGTTAAAACATAGCACGGTAAGATATTATAATTGTATAATAAAAACTAAATAATAAATAATTTATTAGAAGGAATGAAAATATCACGAACAACACAAACTAACAGCAAAGATCAGTAACGCGTGAAGAATAAAGAACGAAATGTTTGGGAAAACGTTATAGACATGATAGATAATAACAAAATTAATGCTGTCCGCTGAATGATACTATAGAATAAATTATATAAAAAAGACCATTAGTTTTTCTTAAACAACAAGATCCTACTATAGTAGTTGTACATAAATAGGTAGGTATATATAGCTGTAGAAAACAACAACAAAGAGTTTGATAACATTTCGTCAAGTCGCTGTAGTTTGATTCAGATCACATTTATAAAATTTTAAGTAAAATAAACATCAGTAATTCTAAAAGTATTTATTTAAGTATAAATAGTCTGATAAATCAAGTATAGTTTATTAGTGTTCTGAAAGACAAGAAGGTTCATAAACGGAGCAAAATGAAAGATCACAGAACATACAAAGGGTTCTCTCGATCTTAATAAAGAATTATTAAAGATTATTAAAACCACATTTAAAAAAATCCTTTTAATGTTTTTCGTGAATCTTTAATTTCGTTGCTACCACATTTGGACAAATTGCTCAAATAAACCAAAGTGAACGAATGATTTTCAATTGATTTTTGTAGATACATATACCCAGGTATTGTTGAATGGTATTTAATTTTGTAATAACATAAAAAATTAAAAAGTTAATTTTCGAAATATTTCGGTACGATGTACCTTTCTCAATCGTTTATTATTTGAAAAAGAAATTTAAAATACAAAAGTCATAGAAACAATTGTTAAACAGAAATCAATAAAATACAAAAATCATCGAAAAAAAATCAACAAAATATTTTGGTATACAGAAATCAACCAAAGGAATTGAATTGGTTAACAGTAATCAACATTTTGATACATTTGTTTCTAGTGACTTAGTATTGTGTAAATTAATTTTTAAAGACTTCCAATAGTTGTTTTAAAACGACTACCTACTATTCGTCACGCTCTGATTCATTTTAATCTTATTTGGACACCAACGTCAAATATAAATAATCACAAATGTGGTCGGTCATAAAAACTGTAAATATTGTTCTCTTTTTTTAGAATCCAATTCAATTAATATTAATAACACATCCTACTATGTCCATAATGGTGGTTCTTGCTCTTCTAATTTAATTTACGGAATTCAATGCAAAAAATGTAATTTTATGGTATTGCGGTGAAACCAAAATTTATTTGTGGACATCGATCAAAAAATTAATGATGTTATTATACGCGGAAAAGTTTTAGATGATACTTATAATGACAATGGAGTTCGCAAACAATTTTAGTCAAAATGACCATATTTTGGACAAGGATGCTTCGGTTATCATCTTAGAACAAAATTCAAATTTTAAAACTCCTCAACGAAAAACTAAGGAAGAATTTTTTATTAGTCACTTTAAGACCATTTTCTTATCAGGATTCAATGTAAAGAAGAGTCATTTTTCGTATCTTTATTATGGAAAAGTTTAATTTATTTTTTCTTTCTGTTTTTTTTCCGGTTACCTTTTTGATTGTTTTTTTTGTCTTGTTAAACTTTTGCTTTCCGTATAACATTTTCTATTTTCTTGATTTCTGTTAACCAATTTAATCCTTTGATTGATTTCTGTATACCAACATTTTTTGTTGATTTTATATCAATGAATTTGTATTTTGTTGAATTCTGTGTAACAATTGTTTCTATGATTTTTTCGTACCGAAATATTTCGAAAATTAATTTCTTTTTTTTTTAGGTATTGGAGAAGTTCATATACTTTTTCTATAAAGTAATTCATAGATTTTCTTAATCACTTACTTTAAGTGAATATCTTCTTTATGTGCGTATTGTGGTAGGTAACGACTTAGTGTAGGATACATTGCTGAGACAATGAATATCGTTTCTGGAACCAAAAAGACAAAATCCAAAATGGCAAACTTATCGTGATAAACTAACAGTAGAAGCGAAAATCTAAATATGTACATAGATATACATAGATATACGAATAGGTATTTGCAATGTATTTCTATACATTTTATTAAAAGACCGAGTGATAACTAAGTTCCCAGAAATAATAAATTATTTCAAAATTACCTAAATGAAATAAAAATTACATGCAATGTGAAACAATGTTGCCAATATAGAATGTTGGCATATAAAATTTCAATAACAGTTTTTAGATCTAAAACATGAGTCCTGTTTAAAAGTTTAAAAACCGATCAGGGATATCATTTGAAAATTAAAATAAAAAAAGAATTTTTATAGGTAATTTGGTTATAAGAACAAACGAGCTTAGATTATAAATCTGTATAAAGAAGTTTTTATATTGATTTTTTAGTAGCCTTAGCATGAACCTAAAAGCCATATAAAATTATAAATTAGTTATTATTGCATATTTTTGATATTATTCACATTAGTGACCTTTCAAGCTTCATCGACATCGACATCCCTACAAAACTGATAAAAAATAAATTTTACATATTTTAGTCATTTTCTAAAATCGCATTCTGCTTATATTGATCTAATATTTAATGATTTGTCAAATATTGGCAATGTTGTTGAATTTTCGTTCATTGAATACTATATCATGCACTAACCAGGTGGCCAGATTGTCAGAGAGTGATTGATCCTTTTAAAAGTGTCCATCTGAAGAGCAATAGTTCCATAATATTCAAGTTTTCGGCGCTCAGGAAAATTCAAATCAGAAGATTCGGGAAGAGCAGCACCTTGAAATGTCTGCCAACGGTGCGCTTTGAGCTTTACAACTAAATTAAAAATAGAAAGAACTCATAGCTCATCATAATATGAAAACATGATAAATAGGTTACAATATATTGTATGTAGAATACATAAATAGATATGAATTAGTAAGTTTAAAAATCTTTGGTGTTAACATATAAATACATTACATAAAGAGTGACAAGCATTTATAAATATTTAATGCAATAAACTTTTTCCTATATTTAGATTAGAAATACACAGCCCACATACCAATACCTAAACCGTACAATTTACCTGTCATCTAGGATGCTAAAATATTCCACTTTATATTAATAAATCAATTGTGGTCAGATTAATTATGATATGTCAAATACCTATCTATATAAAAATTTAACTACGATTTTCTGACAAATATTGTGATAATATACTTAATTTTAAAAAACAAATTAGTTTCTATTTCATACCTATAAGATATCATAATGAGTAAGTTTATGTTTGTGGAGTAACACCGCTGTTGGTGTATATTTTATTAGAATTAAACACTTTGAAAATAGAAGAGTTCAGATTCGTGAGTTTTCGTGACTTAAAAGGTCTTTGAAAGAGCGGCTTAACCACTTCCTTGAATCAAATAATATCATCAACCCCAATCAAACTGGTTTTTAGAAAAAACAGAAGTAGTGAGCAACATATTGCTAGAATCTCCTAAGTCATCGTGGATCCTATGCAAATAAAAGAAAAAACTCTCCTTTGCCTGATTTCCTAAGGCATATGGAAGATCTGGCGTCAAGGTCTTTTTTTCAAAATTTTCATTACGTGGTGTATCTCCTTCTTCTCAAACAAAAGAGCCAGAGTGAAAATCAAGGAAACTATAGCACTCAAGTGGACGAACACCTGACAACAACAAGACAAGATAACCTGAACGACAAATCGAATAATGCATTGAAACAAATGATATTAGAAATAGCAAATCAATCATTGGATACACCCGAAGCAATCATAGATAATGGTTGGGATGATTGCCAAAATGGTGGAACGTAGACAATGGAAGAACATCAATAATGAGAATGCACGGAAAAACTACAGAAAAGTAAATAATGAACTGAGAAAAGAAACACATGAAGCACGCAATAATTGGTGGCAAAAAACATACTAGGACATTCATGAAATAGAAAATAATCTATTATAAAGTCAAGGAAAGCACAGAATTCAATACGCCATTAGATAAAGGATATATTATTCAAAACAAAGATGGAAAGTTACTCACAAATGAAACTGAGATCAGAAAGAATACACTGAAGATCTCTACAAGGCAAAGAAGAACTACAATTAGAAAATGAAGAACAAATAGATGACTCCAAAGATCCATTAATCCTCTCAGCGAAATAGAGAAAGCAATCCAACATATGAAAAAGAATAAAAGCGAAGTAGCGGATAACATACCATCTGAATTACTAAAGGTACTTGGACCAACTGCATTACGACTAACCAAAATTCGCAATGACATATACAACACAAGAACACGGCCAAATGATTTCTACAAATCAATTATAATGCCATTAAAAAAGAAACCTATACAACTGATTGTTCAGACCATAGAACTATCAGCCTAATATCACATGCGTCAAAAATAACGTTAAGGGTTCTTATTAAGCGATTAGGGACAAAAGCCAACAATTACATATGTAGAAAAGACACAATATGGATTTAGAAGTGGATGTGGAACTAGGGAAGTCATATGAAGAATGCGAACTATCATAGAAAGAAGCATAGAACACAATAATGATCTATATGATCTATGTGCTTCATTGACTTTGTTGAGACATCACACAGTGAATTAGAAAATACTCATGTTAACACTCAAAAGAATAGGAATTGACAGGAAAGACCGAAGACCCATTTAAGACCTCTACATCAAACAAACGGCAAACGAAAAAAATTGAAAATTACGAATTGGATCCATCGGAAATAGAACAAGAAGTAAGGTAGGGATGTCGATTATCACTACTACTATTCTCAATCTCTGAACGCATGATGAATGAAGCATTCGACACCGTCAATAAGGGCATTAAGTTAGTTGTCGAGTTAATACAAAGAGTACGATTTGCGAATCATCAAAGGACAATAGTAGACACTGAGCAGGTACTATAAGGATAAATGTAAAGAACACAAGGATAATGAGAATAATTAGAATGGAAAATGACAGTCAACATTACTCTGAATGGCCAACAAGTAGAACAAATTAAGAAATTCTAAAATTTGGGAGGAATAATTACATTAGACGGAAGATGGAAAAAAGAAATTCGAATGGCAAAGACAGCATTTACAAAAAGAAGTGAAATTTTAACCAACAGACTGAAAGTAGAAACAAAGAAAATAGTGAATACACTATTCTGAAGCATACATTTATATGATTCTGAGACATGGACACTATATGAAAGCGATAAGAAGAAAATCGAAGCATTTGAAAAGTGGATATGTAGAAGAATGCAGTAAATCTCCAGGCAAGACAAAAAGAAAAATGAAGAAGTCTTAGTGGGTATAAATGAAAGAAAGAACCTACAATTACCAAGCGTAAGAAAAATTGAAGTCAAGGAAACCAAAGAAAAACATATTAACGGAACTTGGAAGTGTCATATTCCTACCTTAAGGAATTGGCACATAATAAGGATCATTGGAGAAAGTGGAATCCATAGACATGGACTTACCCTAAGGCAAAAAACAAGATAGATGGGTTCTTATGAAAGAAGGTATCCACCAGGCTCAGTTTTAGCTCCTATAGTTTGGCTGACATCGATCAGAACTGAACGGACAGTCATGGTGAGCACCAGTTCCACCCTTAAAGAAACCGAAATCAAAATGCAATTCTCCATAAGAAAACCTCGAATTGTTGACGAATATTTGGAACATTACCATCCGCACCGAAAAGTGCGATCAACTAGCCTTCATCCTGAACGTTAAGGAAATGAACAACAGAGTTCAATTCAATCTGAAATTTGGGGACAACCAAATCAGTAGATGTCTTAATCTTCGACATCACTTTCGGCCAATCCTTCACCTTTTAAGATCAGACCTTCAAATCAGTCAAAAAAGCCAGAAAAAGAAGCAAGGCGATCAAAGCACTGACAGGCTTCGACTCTGGACAATGCAGCAAAGAAATCTTCATACTCTAGATTTAATTCTGTAGAACAACCATGGATTACGAAATCAGTGCTTGGGGACCTTTCTTAGCACCTTTCAACACAGAGAAGCTCCAATGTGAAGACAACCGTGCTGCTAGAATCATCACGGAGAACATGGCTTCTACTCCCATCAACAACTTTCTGGAAGTAGCTAAGATCCCTTCCATTGATCAAAGAATCAAATATCAATGCTTTGCCATAGCAAATCACCGAAGTAATTTACTTGAACACCAACACTGAGAGAGAAAGAGAGAATCAATTCCTCTAATAGCAACCTCCCTTGGAATTGGAGGGATCATAATGTTTTTTCAAAGAAGAACTTGAAGAATCTTGTCATAAGGATAAAGATAATGAATCTAAAAGAAAGAAAGTACTCAATTCCATCAACAAATTCAATCAAAATGTTGAACTGTGGACTAATGGCTTGGCTGGCGAACATAATGGGAATGGTGGAGCAGGTATCATTACGATACACAATTCTCAGTCCTCGCTGGCCAAATTTTCAGCTGTTTCTAGCAGCGATAGCGATGGAAGGCTTTCACCTGGCCATAAACACCGTACCTAAGATTTGACTTGATTAAAATTTTCAGCCACAACTTATCCGGAATCGTTAAGCTTAAGCAAGGTCTCGGTCATCAAAGGGACGCCCCAGCCGAGGTCTGGAAAAATATCATCCAGTTAAAGATCAAACACATCACCTTTCAATGGGTCCGGGCACTTTGCGACATCACCCACAATGAAAAGGCCAATTTTGCAGAGAAAGTCGTTGCCAGAGTAGTCAAACCAATACCAATATTCCGATCAAAGCCAGCTTTACTCTTCTTAGAAGCTATCAGAAAAAGAAACACAATACTCCCCAGCAAGATATCTTCAACAACCTCAACGATATCAAAATGATTACCCAGAGCCGCAAGGAAAGGGTTATGTGGAGTCAACTGAAGGTTAATTGTCGGCACCTGCTGTGTACTAAATTTCAACTCGATTAGAGTACAATTCCTCTTTCTAACACCGATGTTAGTTCACAAACATAAACTCACTCACTAAATGTTTTCAAAACTTTGAAAAGTAATTGAACCAATAGTGTTAGGTATTTGATAAGTTAACTTTTGGTTTTAAAGAAAAAAAGAAATACATATTTTTGGAAGTTTCAATTACCAACAATCAAACAAACATGAAACCTAAAAAAATAAAATTTATTTAAAACTTTAAAAACATAAAACTAATAAACATTTTAAAACCAAATATTATACTCACCTATTATTCTGCCCAAATTATTTAGTTAAAATATCAGGGCAGTCCCTGGTATGTGCATGAACTTTTATAAGTAGTACCTATGGACATAAATGTACGTTTCTATTTTGGAACTACTGAGAAATAAAACGTTAAAACTCATTTCTCTCTGTTTTTTGTGTGTAAATCGTAAAAGATTTAGCTATAATTTTAACTATATACATTTTTATAATTTACAGGATACTCAGTGAGCTATCTACAATTATTGATTCAGCAAAACACGACTTTTGTCAGTCACAACTCATTCAAGTGTCTCTCCAAAATTCTCGAAATGATATTATTCAATTTGCAGCATAATTTTTTATTTTACCAATAGTTTATCTTAAAAGTCAATATTTTAATCAACTTAATGTAAATTTCTATTATCTATAATATGAACAATAATATACAGAAACTAATTTAAAATAGTCATCATTCCGAATCGAAATACCCACAAAAACAGAAAATTTGTTAAAATTTATATTTTTATGTCTTTCTGAATCAGTTAGAATAATATGTACATACTTTAATTGCAATTTGTTTGTGTATATTATTGTTCATATTACAAATTTTCATTAGTGATTTTTAGGATAAAACAGTAAAAGAGAAATTTATGTTGTAAATCAAATGCTTACCTATAATGATATATTTATAAATGGACAGATTCTGTGTGTAGTGGCAGAGGTCACATTTTAAACCGATTTTAAAAATTAACATCTCAAAACAATTCCTATATTAACAGACTTATTTTTTTCTAATTTTTAACGATTTTTCTTTCGTGCTATATTTATTGTTTCATTTTCATCACTGAAATGAGTGACAAAAAAATTTCCTCCACTAGTTTTTTGTCATAAAATGAGAGAATCGAAAAAGAATATTCACACAAATCTCTTGATAAATGTTAATTAATTGTGGTGATAGAAATAAGTTAGTTATTATTTAACGTGGTACAATTATAAACGCTAAGTTCGGTTGGAACTGCCATACAAACGCTGTAAACTGCATTTTTTTTAAAAAGGTAAGATGATATTTTGAAAATTAAAATAAGCGCGTCATTGCCACTGCCATGATAAAACCTCTCTCAGCAAAATCTGGTTTGAAATAAGCGTGAGTAAATATTTCCGAAGTAATGATGAAATGAACGCGATTTCTATAATTATAGAATTATATTCGTTTTCTAACACTCAACACTGATAAAAATGTGCAAAAAGCACATATGCACACTCGTGACCTACTGAAAGCTTTTCATCACTCGTGGCATAATGTATTATTTCAAAAGTGATTTTACTTTTTTTTTAAATGACAAAATCGATAATTTTTATGGCAATATAACTACAGCATTTTGTATAGTCAACTATTTGCGTCAGAAATTAATTTCAGTAAGAATGCATCAAACAACTTAGCACAATGGGTACACTCTGCACACGAATGTATAGGTACTTGGTTGCATAGGAGAATATATGACAACTAATTTATTGTAAAATGAATAATTGGCTTTATTGCATCACCACAGTTAGTGACATCAAGAAAGAAAATTTAGTTTATTGAATTGTTAGAACAAGAATAGGCTTTTGTCGAAACAAACCTGCTTTGATCGTGGCCATGTTCTCCCCAACTATTGTAAAGTTAATTTAATAGTATAGACTCGTGTACTTTGCTGATGTAAAGAAATAACTTTTGGGTATTGAAAAAGTATTTTCAAGGGAAGCTGCAACGGGCATCTATGTAGTTATTAAAAATTAAGTCATCAAAACGAATATTCACTATTTAATGAAAATTAAGATATCATACACAGATGTAAATTTAAAAAATACATTTGGCTTTAAGTAAAAACTATTTTATATTTTTTATGAAAAAAACTTTATTTGATTTTTCCGATCAGAGATATTTCGTTTTATAAAAAAACATATTTTCACTACAATACTGATAGTAATGCACCACTGGTTTGACTTAACTAAATAAATATGAAAATACTTTGTGGAGGTAAAGCCACTGTTGATGTTATGCACCGGCTGTGTTGTGCGATCTGGAAGAAAGGCAAGTGGCCGCAGGACTTGTGTAGTACTACTTATTTGCTTATTCTCAAGAAGAGTGATTTTAGAATGTGTGAAAACCCTCAGATACGCTAATGATCGATCTTTTTTGCAGATTCCCAAGCTAAGCTTCAACATCTAAACAAACTCGTAGCCATCTCTGAGGAATGCGACCTTTACCTTAATTTCCCGAAAGCCAAGAGCAGGAAAAGTACATCAAGATGTTAATATATCATGCAATGGTGAACAAGTTGAACAAGTAAACCTTAGTGCTGAGTTCGCTGAAAACTGTGAATCAGAACCTTATATGCGAATCGCATGACTATGGGAAGAAGCATACTCTTGAGTCTCAAAACCATTTGGAATAACAGAGGTATTACTCTCAAGACTAAAAATAGCTTCCTTCAAGCTCTTGTCTGATCGATAGCTTTGTATGGCAATGGAGGTTGGACGCTGCGGAAGATTGACATTCGGAGGATTGAAGCTTTGAGATGTAGTTCTATGGCGTGTACTCAAGATTTCTTACACTGAGCACCGAACTAATGAGTGGATTCTCCAAGCGATGTCTAAAGATATAACTATTATGAGAATGCTGAAAGAAAAAAGGCTCAAACATCTTGATCATGTCCTAAAGAAGAGTGATATTCTTGAAAAAGACATACTAACAGCCACCATTGATGAAAAATGCAGTAAAGGAAGACTAAGGACAAGCTGATGGGACAACATCATCAAAGAGTGTATGCAACTGGCAATTAATTGGCTCTGTCACTAGATTGGCATATGAGAGAAAAATCCGGCAGCATAGAGTCAGCCAAGCCCGTTTCGGGTCTGCTTCTTGATGATGAATCAATTACTAACCGGTTGTATGCTATTCCAAAAAGTCTTTGTAATTGTTTAAATTTTCTAAATTCAATGAATTTAATGTGGATATTTCAGTATTTATTGATATATGTATAATACCTATCTCAGTTTTCTATGTAAATTTATTTTGATTTTGTATCATTTTAATTTTGCTGGAAGTTTGTGCCCCTTTTTAACCCACTCAATTGTAAAATGGCGACGCAGGTCGTGCTACGATACGATTTGACCTAAGCAATTTGGCACAATAAAAATCTATATAAAGTATTTTCTCACATATCTGAAATCGGACCCAAAAATGAATATAAAACATAACCGAAACAAACAGAGAAAACAAAAGCTTACTTATTGTATTTCTGGTGAAGAAGATACTAGTTTCACTGTGAGTAATGGCCTTATGCATGATCAAATAGCCCAATTGATAAAGAGTAAATGAATAAAATTCATCAAGAAACAATAGCAATCTTCGTGCTTCTACACCTGGAGGTCGGGTTTCATTCCAAGCAACTTCATTGTATAAGGAAAGTAGGTTGTCAGTAGTATTTATAACGTACTAAAAATATAACCATAAGTGTGAATATCATTTTAATAAATAAACAAAAACGGAAAGCAGATCCAGTTCAAAAGGTACCACTACTGATGTTAAAAGACCTCAACATTTTTGTGTGAGAAACGGCACTAATTTATAAAGTTATCAGAAGATTCTCTTAATAAATACAGAAGGCGGAGCCGATCCTTCTAGCGTTGGCATAGGTATCGTAAGTTCCTACCTTTTTCTATATTAATCCTTGTATGACATTAAAATATATTTGTAAAAGTAAACTTACCTACTGGTGCGGCTTTATCTCCAGTTGTGATGAACTATTGTATGTATAGAAAAACGATTTTCAAAATTTTCTTCAGAAAAAGCAATCAAAAGCAATTTATATTTGAAATTTTTCTCTTGAGAAAAGCTACGATTTTTTATACAAAAAGAACATAACACTTAGTGATAAAATCACACCCGTAAGTTTACTTATTCAACATGTATTTCATCATACAATGTACTGCCATATTCCACAAGCTATATGTGTGAAACTGAACTGTTGTTTCATTTATAAGTTTGTTAAAATATGAAATAAAACATTGATACAATGGATTTGATAAATGTTTATTGTAGATAAACCTCCTCCATAAGTCACTTCTTAATAAATCTGAGTTTCGTCTCTCTGAAAGTCCGATAAAGCTGAAATTTGGACAGAATACCTTTAAAAAATAGAAATTTAGTAAAAAATCAATAAGTTGACGAGTTAAGCGCCGCCGATGAACTTATCAGATCCAAAAAATAGAGTTAGTTCAAGTGACTTCAAATTCGGAGAAAAAAGAAATTGGCTATATATTATCGATTTTATAACTGATTTTGGTATTTTTTTAAAATAAAAATCAATAAATCAAACTTCAATGAACAATACTTCTTTGTCACAATTCTTTTATATTTGTATCCTTTTCGTCTAATTTCTGCAGAATATCAAATTCCAGACTTAAAACCCAGCACTGCGCCATGATATGAGGAGCGTGTGCATTCAGAAAGTTACCATAGCCAGTGGATCCAGTATCATCCGGATACCACAGGGGATTGGACAAAGACCGGCTCCCATGGGGACACCTTGATCCTAATAACATCAACAGCCCCCTTATCGGTGAATGTTTCCAAAATAATTGTCTGTGTACCAAATTTCAGTTCAATCGGGCTTTTAAAAAGACAGAATTCCTAATAAGTTGACAGTTACTTATGATTGTGTGATATTGGCTACTTCACGGAGGGTGGGGGGACGGGTACTTAATTTTCCTACATTTCATTTGATAAATTCTAGACATATCGAAATCATTAAATGATTCTTAAAAAACTATGCAGAAATAGTTGGATAATTGATTCAACAAAACTCACCTCAAGTACACGTCGAATATGTATGGCTTTTGCTTCATTATTTTGGAAGCTAGACCGATCATCATGCCTTCTGTCAAAACAGTTTGGGGCTCCCATTGTTTTCTAAATAAATGTGAAAATATCAATTGTTGTTATAGGTAGGTAATATCTTTTATTATTAAGCATTAATATATACATAGATATTTCTTAGACTTAATTAATGAAACCTACTTGATATTGAAGAGACAGCTGCAATGATTTAACAACAAGACTAATATCCAAGGGATTGTTATAGACGGTATCTGATGTGAGATTCACAAGGTTCATTAGCAGCCTTAATATATCAGCATGCGTCAAAGTACAGTTATAAAAGCTATCATGTAGCCGCTTTCTCTGAAATTGAAACAATATCGACAAAAGTATATACATAATGCACAACAACCGGCATTCTACCTGAATTTCAGAAATTGAAGTTTCCCATTGTGATCAACAATGACACCAGAGAATTTGAAATTTGGTTCTAAATTTATGGTCAATATATGATAATTTCTTGTTTACGAAGTTACCCTTATAAAATATTAACCGAAGGGTATCCTTTTAAAATTTCATGCTAATTGGTTGATTCATCTTAAGCAGTTTTACAATATGTGAGGTAAACTGTGCCCACCCCATTAATACCACAGGCATTAATTATAAAATAAAATTATTGTTTGTTGCAAAACAATTAAGATTAGACATAAAAAAATAATGTTAGTACTTTCCTGGATGTACTGATTTTATTTTTATTCATTTGTTTGTTTGAGTGGATAGTTTATCTACATTCATTAATGCTTTATATTATAATTTTGTTTATCCGAAATGTTTTCGGATCTTTAAAATTTCTGTCTGTCAAAACACGATTCTATAAGACTGAAGCAGTTTCGTATTCTATCTGATCTTCATTGTTAGCGTGACTTCAATTCATCTCACACAACTAAATGTTTATAAATCAATAATAAAGTATGAATTTAAAATATTTATATTTAAAATCTGCTTCATTCGATATCTGCAAAATGTATTCTAAAGTTGCTACAAAATCATTGATATTTTTATATTAATATTTAAGTCTTCTCTACATATGTATGTATAACATAAAATTAATGTATTTCAAAATATAATATTGTCAATCACATAAACTATTGTATTAAAACTTGCCGATAATGTTTTAAAATTGTCTGTATTTTATTAAGTTTCCAACTAAGATTTACCTAATATAGAGCAAAAATGATATTTTGCTAGCTTTTACTGTCAATCATATTTTTAGAAATATGATGTATTAATGTAAATAAGAAAAACAACAAGAACAGTACATACCTATCGATTTATTTACTAACATATATAAAATAAAATTAGAAACACACAAACTAATTTTAATTACTTTTTTTAAATACCTAAATTTGCTTTGAATTAGTTATTTTTATGTTTTTCTACATAGATATTGATCCAGCGAAATTGAATTTATGAAGAAGATAAAAGTCATTGCGTGTCTAAATTAAGTCTAAAGAATTGTATAACTAGCTCATATATCTGACCACCAAATAACAACACTTTAAAAGCTTTTGCTTTAAAGAGGAAAAAAGGAAAATATTGCAGAATCTTTATAATGCGCTTTTGATGATTACATACAGAAACAAATAATTGTACATTATTCTTAAAAATAGCCTACACCACAAATTGATTTTGAAGGTTCTCCTACCTAAGAACTAATATAAAATGTATATTCCAAAAGATAATATTTGAAATTTAGGTGAATGAAATTATACTGCCACATTGTTGTTTTTATTATTTTTCTATGCATATGTAGTTTACTACAAACTCAGAATAAATCTACCTAGCTTTTAAGTCGGTACCTATGTATATAACTAATCAGTCAGCAACAATCTGCATGATAATTTTATGTAGTATTCAATATTGTACTCTAGATATCATTATTGTAACCCGTTCGAATCATGCAAAACTATACAGGTATACCTACCTCAGTATGTATTTCAAATACAATATACTGAAAGGAAATATGTATGTATTAATGCAGTATATCATATAGCTATCCTCTAAGAGTAGGTGAATAAAGACAACCTAGGTAAAAAAATGTCCAAATTATATGAATCTAGGCTTTGAAAGTATACTTTCTCACTTTCGTGTGCATGAAATTTATATTTTAAAATACACATAGATATCTGCTCAGTTAAATTTCTAGGTACATGACAGAGAATACTTTCGGTTAAAATTAACTTATCTCAGTCTTTTGAACGTAAAACAGTTTCAGAATAATACATGATACTCTATGTACTGTTAGACAACCGGGTGACAAAGAGCAGAACTAGTGTTTAGTAAACAAACATCTATAACAATTATGAAAAGTTATTACCTAAAAGTTATCAAATTTCTTTTAACAATCAATATTGTTAAGTGGTTTTGAAATAATTTAACTAATTTAAGTAATCTTTCTGTTTTCTACTGTTATGTAATTATTGATATTTTTTCTAAAAAATTAATACTTATATATATTAAATTTGTTCAAATACACAATGTTTTGTACATCGTACAATTTATAAGTAGGTGGTTTTTAAAAAGGTTTGAAGACGGATGAAAATATAGTAGGCAACTATTGACAAAGAATAAAAATTGTATCATAGAATAAGACCTTTTAATATTTAAAAATCAAAAAGGTCAAAAAGTGTGTTAGCTCAAAACCCTAAAATTGTGAATTCATTTTTAGATGTTAGTTCTCACTAGGTATTAGTATGAAAACTATTTTTTGAGATAAATGATATTTCAAAATATTAGAGCTGACAAAATCTTGTTTATAATTTTTTTAAATGGTATTTGTGTTAGATGTAAAACCCTCAGTTTTTCTGATATTCTTTAGAATTGCTCGAGACTGAATTATAATATACTAATTTTCAGATGTTTATTGGCCTTGTTAACCCTAATATGTAATATTTTAAAATAGAATTTATCTAAAAACAATAGTACATATTTATACGAACACCATATTTTAGGGTTTGTGTGCTAACACACTTTTGGACCTTTTTGGTCTTTTAATTTTTATTATTTAGTAATAAATTTATATAATTCATAGTTGTGTCAGTAAATTTGTAAACTTGTTGCTGTGAAATATTAGTATCCCTAGTTCACTTAACGAAAATTCTGATTTGATAAATAAGGTATCATAGATATTTGGCATAAAATAGTAAAAAAATACCTTGTTTCTATGCCATATTTTTAAGTGGAAAATTGATTAAATGAAAGTTCAAAGATGGTAACATGGTAAAGTTTCATGTGATGAAATAACAATAGAAGCATATCTAGGCGAGATAAAATTACAAAAGTTTCTTGTTTCTATACACTATTGGCGTTCCTAGCAACAGTTACTAAGAGAAATGTATATAAAATAAAATTTCATTATATAGTAACTAAGGTTTTATGTGGTCAAACAACCATAAACAATAGTTGTGTGTCAAATATTTGTAAAAAATAGGCTATGTCATTTTTTATGTCTCCTGCAAAAGTTGCTAAATAAAAAGTTGATTAAAGGAAAGTTTATATATGGTAAATAAAGTTTTGTGTTGTCAAATACCCATAATACCATTATTTATGAGATAAAGAAGGAAAATTGCTTGTTCTAACAACCGTAACAAAAAATCTGAGAAAACATTTTTACTCCTCATCCCAAAGTTAGTCTAGGTGCAAATTTGGTTGATGTTTAACTAAAATATCAGTGCTGAAGAAGGAGAAAAAGATGGAGAAAATGAGGAGATAAGAAAAATCCAGATTTTAAGATGTTGTATCTACTAAACTACTTGACTGATTATGATACAATTTGGAACATTTACTTACTATCGAACTCAGAACAAATGGTATAAATCTAAAGTCAGTAAACCATTCCATCTTTTGATAAAAAAGGGTCAAAACAAACCTATTTTCAAGGATCCTATATAGCCTATTAGCAACTCTGAGCTTTGGAGCTTACTGCCATTTGCAATTGTCTTAGATGAGAAAAATACCGCTTACATCTGTTAGGAGAGTAAGATGGGATGAAGAAATGCAATTTTGGACGTCAGCGTCATTCCACTCGCCTTCTAGACCTTTTTGATGACAATAACGTTCAGCATGCTCTAGAAATAAAAATTCAAATCTTCTCTATAAAAGAATAAATGGAAACTGGAAAAGTTAGAAATGTAAGTACTCTTTAATATTATGAAAATTATTAAATAACTTTTTTTTTCTCATAAAAATACTTACTTTTGTTTTTTGTAGTCGTTGTCATTTCGTTAGATTTCAAACTTTGATCTAGCATTTGTTTTTGTCCCGGACAAATGACGTATGAGGTGTTAAGCGCTTTTGTGCGAGGCCATTCTATATTTTCCCTAATCTCTGCTTTACATTGGGCACCAATTCTTCTGCTACAATCCAGGTCACAGGATTTCTCCATAAAAACGGATGATTTACATTGCGGTTCTAAAAATAAATTTAAAGATTATTCTAACTGATAAAAACAACATGACCAAGAAAGACATAAAGGTATCTTGAATGACAAAAGAAAGGATAAATTTGTAAATTTTAAAGCTGAAAATGTTTTTTTTATAATTAATTACTTTATATTTTCAAAACAGGAAATTAGAAAATCCTAAACTTAGAAATACAACTGTTTGTTTTAAACATAAATCAACTGTAACTATATTTGCTAAATGTAAATAAAAATGTGATTATTTTCGATAAAGAAATGCTTCTACAGAAGAAATACACTAGCTGTTGTGAACTGAATAAAAAGTATTATTTTAAATTGTTAATATTTTATCTACTAGCAACCAAGCAAAATTAGTATTAAATGCAAAAATGTCTATAATTAATTAAGACCATGTACTTAATTGTAGCAAAATAATTATAAACAAATATTATAAATATTTTGAATACATAAATAAAATTATCTAGATACACATATAAAATAAATATAGAAACAAAATCAATCAATAATTACATATAAGAAAATGTTATATCAATAAAAATACCTACTTAACAATACATAAATATAATAGTAAATAAACAAGAATTTGTACACAAATATAATAATGTTACATTTATGAATCATGTAAATTCTCTTATGCATAAATAAATACATAGTAGATACTTCTACAATTCTTACAAACTATGTTTTCCCTTTCATATAAAAAAATATTAAACTATTTCTAGAATGAGGTAACTTTGTAACATTGACGTTAAAACCTTCAGGAATATTGCTAACAAACAGAAAATAATTCTTTCTGTTTTTATCGATAATTTATATTCAATGTATGTTGTTACTCCTTCAGGAACAAAACAACTTTGCAAGTGATAGAAATTAAAACATTTCTAATTGCATAATTAATTGTATTAATATCAATAGAAAGAATTGCATTTAAAAGTTTTGAATTACTAATTCTTGATAAACAATTGCTGGTACGTTTCTATTTTAAAAATTAATTTCAGACAATAACACAAAGCAAAATAAAAGATTAACATCGAATTCAATACCTTACTATAGAAAAGTAGAATCGAACAACCACTAAAGAAATCTGGGACCTATGTAAATATTTTATAATAGGAGACATACGAAAATCCTCTCCTATTATTCAATCTTGAGTAAACCAAAATATTCCCCCAAGTCATTCAAAGTTAGAAACGTATCTAAATATCAACATACAATTTATTCTGAGCTCGAATTGCATTTTAATACAATGTGTAGGTATTAGAAAGTAGTACAGATGACATTATTGTTATTATTACTTTACCAGTAATAAGTTAGAGAAAATCCCTCTGGAAACTAACTGACTTACGACAATTTTGATTTCCTATAATACTAGATGCTATTATTAGTAGTGCGTGATATACTAAACTGGTAAAATAATTTTGTTCTTTTTAGATTGATTTTTATTCTCTGTTTTCATTTCTTGGTTGTAGATCTTCTAGCGCACGTCACTTGTACTGCGCACTCTTAAATTTGAATCTGCACTACAACCGGAAAAACAAAGGCACTTGCCAGTTGATAGCAAATGTTATTTTATTGTTTGAAACTATAAAATCAATGTAGAATTTGATAAAATGAAATCTTATGTAAAAAATGAAACATAACTTAAAACTGAAATAGATTAATTATTAAGACCTACGTTTAAAAAACATTGTTCTCACTGCACTATACAGAAGGACCCACATTGCAAGATTTTGGTATTTAGGTATAACCTATTTTTTCTGTCAAAGGAATTTGGAAGACGTTGCTGAAAACTATTTTTGTAAAAAGGTTCAGCAACTTCATTGCAAATATTTTGAACAAACCCTATCCATTTCAATTAGATTTATTTAAAAACTTTTTTTTAATGTGCATCAAAATGTAGACAGATACCTACTTAGCAATTAATTTCTCCAGAAATTTAGTCATATTTTATATTTTAACTTTCAAACAATTGACAGTTATTATTAAAGATTTCATAAGTACAGGCAGTAGTTATTTGCTTGTAGAAACAAGGAAACAAAATACATACCTAAAGTAAACAATTTAAAATACAAAAATAAAAATCAATAATATTTCAAACACATACATTCTACAGTTTGTTACAAGCAAACGCAGACAAGCCTATATCAATATCTATTGTCATTCATAATTTTGTTATTCAAAGAGATTTTTGATGCACATGAGTAACTTTTAATGGATTAAATTTATAAAATATTTTAAAACGGTAAATCAGTCAGTTCAGATTGGTCCAGAATTATTCACCAATTTCACGGATATCTGATTACGCATCAAACATAGTTTCTAAATATAAATAAATCATACATTATGGACCTATTTACTACCTAATTTTAAAATGTTAATACCTAATCGTTAACATAAAAATCATCTCTTTATCTAATATGAGTAAATAATAGATAAAGCATTATGTTCGTATGTGCAATCTAATTAAAACACAAACATAACTTTTATTTCACTTATAATCAACTATAACATTTGTCTTTTATGTACATATCGACTTGGAGTAATTTTTCGAACCTAATTAATCACGCAAACCAAAATTAAAATTTTAAAATAATCGAGGTAGTTTTGCTTCTCACATTACAATGCAATTTTAGTTCCAAAACTTCACTGTTTCTATTTCACAAATGTTTGTATCAACTTGTGAACAAAATAGGTATTTGTCAAGAAATAAATAGAAGTTAATTATATGAATAAAACATCTTACTTAGAACTCCTGATGGCCATTTCAACTGCAGTGTACCCCGCGTACCAAATCGAAAATCGGCCCACTGAACAAGGTTACCACAAAACTTCAAAATGCAATCTTCAAATACAACTTTGACTTCATTATGAACGGTTCGTGAACCCCCCGATGCTGCTGTGCCAGTTCGCAGTCGAGGCACACTAGATCGAGCAGCATCTGTACCACCTGAGAAAGCCCAATTCCAGACATGAAAATGCACCACATCTCCTGAGAATGCAAAATCAACAGGAAATGTTTTGTGCTGATCTCGTGAAGACTGTCCCAAAATCAATTCTCCTCTGGTAACTTGATTAACTGGATGTAGCATTTCGACCTTATGAGAATATCCACTACCATTGATGTAGGCCTGCCATTTCATCGAAGAGTACGAATTGATATACTGATAACCTGGAATTCGATTTTATAAAATTTGGTTAAGCAATTAGAAACCTTGATTTATTTAAAATTAAAAATTAGGTTTGGCAATCAATTAATGTTTTAATATACTTATAATATTTGTTAGTCTTAAATATATATAAATAAGACCATACAAAAGAAAGCATATTCTACATACAATATTAATAAGAATTTAATTAAATTATGCAGTCTATTAAAAACAAAATTATTTTATAGCTTACACGGTTAAAAATGATATATTATATTGCAAATACTTATTATTAATCTGATACAATTTCATAGACATGAATCCGACCTAGAGATCACAATTTAGAAATAACTAGGTGGTTATAGCGGGCAAGTGTTGCCTTCCATAGAAAAATTGCCCGCGTTACTTAAATGGTTCTAAAATTTAAAAAAACCGTCATCTGTAGTTTGGTGGCTTAGTCAAAATTTAGTTACAAGAATGATAAAAGCACCAAACTTTTCAAAAATAAGTTCACCATATAGCCTTCAAAATTGCACATGATCCATCGTTTTTCCTTCCGGATTCAGTTGCTTGCCCATAGATATCTATGGCAAAAAATCGGGG
>JAUYWI010079420.1:0-13352 GCA_034780595.1 Parotoplana pacifica
TAAATAGAAATAAATGTTATTTTAATAGAATAGTGTGTAACTATATATTATACAAAGGATGAAAAGACAATGGATATGTAATATTTTTTTTAAAGAAAAAGCAATATAAAAACCCAGACATATGTACCTAACAGATAGATATGGTACGTCAGGTTTCGTTGGAACATAATTATTGTTGTAGGTACTGCAAAGGTACTGCTTTTCAATAAGCAAAAGTGCATACGAACCATGTTATATGCAAGTCAAATTTCAGAAGCATTGTGCTTCTGAAACATGTTTTTAATACAAATTTATCAGAAGGATTTACATATAAATGCAAAAATACTGCATTTGTTGGCATTTGATCACAGATATTTATAAACTTTCATTAAGTACACGACTGCTTTTGTGGCTTTTTAATTTCAGAAACTTTAGGTCATATATTCTAAGCTTTAATTTTAATCTTCTTTATACTTACCAACTGTTCATCTGGGCATTTATATTACTTAGCTGTTATCAAGGTATTATGTTCATTGCAACAGAAAGAAGAGAAAAGGTGTATTTTTCAAATCATAAAATAAATTAAATCGTTTTCTTTATTAGCTCTTTCCAGTGATATGAATGTTGTTGTGTTTTTAGATAAAATCTAACTATGCATTCAAGGTATACCGTATGTTTCACAAGCTACGTCTTTTTATTAAAATATTGGTATAGAGTTACAGTCTTTTTGGAAGTTATATTTTTAACATAGAATTTCATGATATTTATGGAAATAAAATTTAAATTGATATAATTTTGCTATAATTAATTATTTCAAAACAGAATTTATCGAAATGGCTCTAATAACAGTCAATATACTATTGAATATAGAATTCTTGCAGCAGTATAGTTCTATGAGAGTGATGTAGAATTGTGCGTAATGTAAAGGCCAAATTACATGCCAGATACGGCATTGAACCAAATGATACGAAATATATAAAAGCATGGGCTGGTCAGCTTTTCATTTCTGGCTCTATACTTGATAAATCCAGATCTGGAAAACCCAATGAGCGAGGAGTTTATCAGGAAACTTTACGAAAAATCAATTTAGAACGTTTAGACGCATGCGATTGTGTGTAGAACTCAAGGGTCTACAAGTTGATGCATAAGATTTATTTTGTGCAACGGAAAAGGCTATGAACTACTATGCTCTTTTCTGTTCATGTTCATTGATTACAATAATTAGTTTGTTACGTAAATAAAGTTCGGAAATAACTATTTTCTTAAATTAGCTCTTTTTATAATAAGTTGTAACCTATGGAACATACTGTATATTTATGAGATTTAACATCCATAACATCCAAAAATAGATTTTAAGAGATTTTTTGTCTTCTCTGGTAAAAAATTATGTTACCTCAAAAACTAAAATAACTAAGATCATGGATATCCAAAAAAATATTTGTTGGATTTGGCTGAATCTTATAAACTGAATTTTAAATGTTGTCATAATCTATACTTTGGACACAATGACTGATCACGAATGCGCTAAAAAGGGTTAAATTTATTATTTAAAGTCTGTTTTAAATTTGTTTTTATAGTCAATTAATTGCTCTCTGTTTTTTTTTATAAATAGATAAGCAAATGGATTTCTACTCAACTAGACCGTTCGCCACCTGAATCCCATTGCAATCCGGTAGCTAAACTCTAATGTTTCGTTGTGGAAAACATTTCTATTTTCAAAATACAATGTTACACAATATTTCTGTTTTTTTGTTGTTTGGATATTAATTTTATTTCTATCATATAAAACTGTTTAGTTTATTCAATCAACCCTTCAACTTGCTGTTTCGGTTTTTAAGCTATTTAAAAGTATGTAATTCATAGCGTTGATTCCTTGAACTGTCAAAAGAAATGTTTATATCATAATTGATTTTTTTTACCATTTTCTCTAGGTTTTCCAGATGTTTTATCAAAATTGCAAACCACCTAAAATTTTGTTGGTTTATCAACATAGATTTTACTTATATTTTATTGCATGGCTGTGAATATAAATTGATTGAAAGATTTGTGGATGATTTAAAATAATACATACATCGATAAGAGAGCCCAGCTATTAAGGAGTCAGAAGTCTTTCAAGCTGTAAAATATTCTTTCAATAATTAAATTCAGGTGTTTTGCGTCCCTCGCTGTCGTGTAAAAAATATTTGAATATCCTGCAGATTGTTTATTTTAAGCATAATTACAGTACCAATAGTAAAGATATAATCTAATCTAAAAAAGAGTTCCAGTGTATAAAAAAGTTTCAATATCCAGTGTAAACTCCCCTAGCGCGACTGAGTTTGGCGACACGATTTGGCATTGTTCTATAAGTATTTTGAGTCATCCGCATGATGTCAACATCATTGTGCCATATTTGCTGCACTCCCTGGTGAAAATTACTTATACGCCATTTATATGACACATAAGTAACGTATAAGTATTGAATATGCAGCTGTCTTACTTATACGTGAGCCGTAAGTAACTTATTCGCAGTTAATAAGTACTTATATTCAAAAACATACGCCATTTTTACCAGCCCTGGTGAAAAATCCCTAGCTCATTTGAATATTAACTTTGATCCTCATAATTTTATTAAATTATCCTAGTCTGTATTAAATTATATTTACAGCTTAACATACATAAAACAGAAGATGGTACTATTTTAACAAAATCAATCTACTTAGATTTAGGTAATTTATATGAATTCGAGCCAATAAGTGGTTGAGATATAAAATTTGGCTGTTTTAGTTGGGAGTCGACATCAAATTTTTACTTTTGAAAAAAGGGGGAGGGTGTCTAAAATCAGACTTGTCCCCCCCCCACTCCTAAAAATTATAGCTACTCAGGTATGGTTGGCATACAAATTAGTGCCATCATTTTATTAAATAATATTATCTTATGAAAATTAATGACGTTACTATGATTTTAAAGAATATTATTTTTTTATAACATCCATCCGTTCAAAAGTTACAAGGAAATACACGATAGTTTGTGTTTTTGGTATTTTGTACCCTATCAGTTAGATAGGAAAATGCAGAATTTTATTTTCTAATAAAACACGAAAAGTTTGTTGGTATATTTAATATATATGTTATTTTATTTATTTAATTGCAATAATATACAAAAGGGTTAATGCAGGTACATTTCGTACATTTATGCATAACCGAATATATGAAATTATACATATAGAAGTGTCAGATTGTGTGATAATACATTTTAAGTATAGTGTTTAGTACCTAAATACTAGATTAAATCAATATAGAACAGTAAGTAGCGACATACGAATATAGTTGTGTATAGTAGATATACAAAATAATATAGTTTTGTATGTAGGGTACAGAATCCAGCTACACAATGTGAATAAAAGTTGAGTTTACAGTTGTATCTATACGATATGAGGTACAAGAAGTTTGAAGTTGTGGCCACGAAGGTTATGCATGTGACTCTGTGTTAAAGAAAACATTAATCGATATGTACAATTTTATAGCATAATGTGAGGTCATAAAAATTCGTCTACTCAAGAGTATGAAGATTAAGGTGATTTAGACAAGATTTATAATTATCATAAGAATTTTTGCCCTGTTACAAACAGCTTTGGTGAAGTACCTTTGTTCTCTTTCAACCACAAAAATGTCTTTGAGATAAAGAGATCATACAGGGGTATTTGATTCTAGAACTGGTGATCTAACATAAGTAATATAAGCACGAATAAGTATATGTAGAAATATCATTTGTGGAAAAAGATTTCAAAATTAGTGTCTCGTAAGCAAAGCCCATTTTTGGGCCGAACTATATTTTGGCGTATACATTTGTATTTCATGAGTATGTAGAATAAATCTTTACTGCAGAAAAAATAATAAATAATATCAGTCAAGCCTTCCACAGTATTAACATCATAGAAATAAATGTAATCCAACCAAAAGAATTGTAAAAATATAAATATGGCTTCAACATAAAAACAACATCCCTTCAAGATCAAATCAAAACTATGTTCACCATTATAAAATCACCTGTCAACAGTTTTGAACGTTTTTGCGTATGTGTATTTTCAAAATGGCCGATATTGTACATGTTAATCAGTTAATATCTTTAAAACCAAACAGTAGTTATAGCGCCCTTAAATGTATTAAGAACTAATAAGAATATGTACCCGATCTATGTACAGCAAAATCATATTTTCAATGTCACATGGGGTCAACATATGACGACATAGAACATTTTTAATCAGAAGCGTGTGAATCTAGACAATAATAGAAACATTTTGTGCCATATAAATGTACTTTGAAAGTTGTAGAGTTACAAATAATACATTTTCAAACACTAATATTTAACTACAAAAATGTTTCATGATGGTACTAGGTCAGGGCCAAAGTGGTTTATTTTAGCCAGAAGCGTAGGAAAATGTATAAAATGAATTTAGACAAATGAAAACATTTTGTTCCATCTATGTAAATGTATTTTGAAAATTAATTCAGCTAATTACATTTTTGATAGCCAAAAGTAGTGCAGAATGATTTTGAAAGGCATTGCAAGCTATTTTGGAAGGTCTTTGAGGTCATAATATGGCTTCAATCAATTCAATATCTCTTATTTATATCTAAAGACAAATTTCTACCATTCGGTTAGCAGTATATTAGTTTGCTAAGCTTTTGTAAGGCACTGGAAGTGCCCCAGAGTGGTTTTAAGAGCTAATTTGAAGCTTTTGCGTGGTCGCTAAAGTCATAATATGGCTCCAATGAGCCCAATATATCATTTTTAGATTCTCTAGATGGATCTATCATTTTAAACCAATTAGAATGGACACTACATAAAAGTGATAACAATAAAATTGAAGCATTTGAAATGTGGATATGGAGAATAATGCAAAAAATCTCATGACAAGAAGACAAAAGAAGAAATTATAGCCGATAGGTATCAATGAAAGAAGGAACCTACTAAATAAAATTACCAAGCGTAATAAAATTAGGTAGGTCACATATGGATAAGTCATAACCTACTGAAAACAATCATTGAAGGCAAGGCAGACCAAGAAATAACTTGTTAATGGATCTTGTAAGAGTATCATATTCAGGTCTTAAGGAATTGGCACGTAATAGGGAACAGTAAAGAAAGTGGGATCTACATATACACATGGAACTGCCCCAAGGCAAAGAACAAGATAGAATGGGTTACCAAGCTTATGGTGCTATATTTTAGCCTCTATGACCCGGTAATATGACTTCCAGCAGTTCTCAGGACTAATATATGCATCTTTGGGGACATCAAACGCCTTATAGAAAGCTTTCCACGGTTGAGTTTCATAATGATGTCCTTGGAGTCAGCAACAATTTGATAGCTGGTCGTTCTAAGTCAGTTGATGGAGGCTTCGATGCAGTACTTTCAGCAAAGCAGCTGTCTGCAATGGTTCCAGAGTATAGGGGCGAGGACTGAACCTTGGGGAAGGCCTTCAGGTATCAAAATTATAAAACAATAAGTCAGACCACGATGTTTCGATTTATTCTTTATCAAGTAGTATACTATTTTTACAGGACTGAACACATATGATTACAATCAAATTGAGATCACCTAATACATGAACAGTATTAAAGATAATAATTTAGAATTGCATAATAGATCTTTTAGATTTTTGTTTTTGTAATAACTGCCAGCACTATTTAGAACACTCTACAGGCTCTAACAATATTAATAGATTTGCTACACTAAGGAAGAACACGGTAAATTTTATTTTATATACATCACCGTAGAAGGTAGTAGACTTTAAGTATGTGTGCCAGAGAAGATAGAACCAATAAGAACCTTATGCTAATGGAGTTGCCCGGTTCTCTGGCCATGCTCAAGCACCTCAGACTGAGCTCCTTGAGATCATCAATTGTAGCTGGATCAAAGGTATCATCCCTGGCGAGTGGAAAAAGACCAACATCATTCCCATTATTAAACATGGGAAAAGTCCGAGCAAGAGAGAATCCTAGAGACACGTTAGCCTTACCTCCGTCTTAGCTAACACTATAGAGTGGATGATCATGAACAGATTGATATATTGGGCAGAGAAGAACAAAACGATCAACCATGACAGGTCAATTTACAGAAACTCGGCAGAAATGAGGAACAGATCATTAGACTTTCTCAAGAAATCCAAGATGGTTAGGAGCAGAGTGAGACGAAGCAAGAAAATGGAAACATCTCAAGCAAGACTTAAACCAAGGAGCTGTGAGCACTTCTAATCTACACAATATGACTGGAACAAATGGAAAGAGGAAAATATCTCGTATAGCGAATTTGCTTATGACATCCTTATGTGAACTCAAGACCATTATAGTTCCTGTTTTAAGCTGATCCGTCAGTGTAAATGACCACTTCATTGAATTTGTCTTCTGACATTTTTCGGTTTACATTTGTTCTCGGGCCCTTGCTCCCTGTGATATTGAACGTACAAATGGCCCCCGATCGCCAGGGTCTGGTCTGTTTGGGAAACTCCAGCACTTTCTCTTCCTTCATCAGATTTTTCCATTCCTATATGTAGACGCTTCTCCAAACTTTCTTTTTCTCACCGTTTTTCTACCGTCGCTCTTCTGGATCTCATGGATCTATTGACCGCTATGATGTTAAGGGCTTTGATTCTGTCATTGATGTTGCTGTTGCCAGGTTGGATTGGGGAAATTCTATTAAGCGGTAGTTGAGTATGTTTCTGCTGGCTTTAAGAGAATGTCTTTTATATCGTCTGGAAATGGTTCTTAAAGGCACTAAAAAATCGATATTTTGACAAAAACCAAATGAATGCCATATCTTGCTCAAATTTTAGATTTAGAATTGGTAATAATGTATTTGAAAATTGGACGCCTCACGTTTATGATTGATGGTCTATAAGGCCAAACATACTAGGGAAGGTCCCTAAAAATAGAATTTTAGTAAATGTGAATTTCTTCACAAATATATGACTCTAAATAACTTAAAAGACATTATTAGTTTCTAGGTCATTTCTAGGGTTTTGGAATTATTTTATTCACTAAATCTGAAAGAATCCATTTTTAACACATTGGCCGGGTAACGCTATGACGTTTTTACTACATAAGTACACTAGCTGAATGATTTACAGGCGATTGTTGTTGCTGATGGGAACTACCTGTAATGTCATTTTTATTCTACATTGTTATTGATGCTGATTTATTTTAGACATTATTAACAAACCCATTTTAAATTTATCAATAAAATGTTTCGTTCTGAAAAACTCGTTTTTATGGATGACCCTATACATACATAATGAACTACAACCATAATTCTATCTAAATTTAATATCTCTTGTTATTGTGATATAAAACAATTTTTAAAAATCAATTGATCTATACCTGATTCTCATAGCAATATTAGATGCCTACTATGATTTTTTTCTAATGCGTTTTACATAATACGAATTTAATTTTTCGACTTTTCACTCTGAATCCTATATGTACATATATAGATGCTATTAATAAAAGACTAATATTTTAATAAGAGTATTTGCTGATACATTCAATTTCTAAAATGTTTTTTTATTTTGTTGCAGCTAAATGAAGTAACTATAGGATAAGCAAATGGAAAAAAAGTTAATACAAATAGCCTTATTAAACTAATGATGCATATAATTATTTGTTGAATAGTAAATGAGTGGTTACAAAATGTTCGTTTGCATAATATAATTGCTCTCTTATTTTCTTTATATCCTAATTTTACTAAACGTTCGTTCAAACAAGTGTTTAGTTTCTTTTAGTTTTTTTTATAGTTTTTGATTCCAAAATAAAATATGGGTTGTATAAGTAGCATTGATGCATCCAGTACGTCAAATTTGCAAGACAAAAATAAAAAAATTGAGAAACAATTAAAGCAAGATGCAGAAAAAGCGCTTAAAGAAGTTAAATTACTACTTTTAGGCGCTGGAGAATGTGGAAAATCTACTATCTTGAAACAAATGAATATAATTCATGGTAAAGGATATACCGAACAGGATAGAAAAGAACATCTTCCCATTATCTATGCTAACGTGGTACAAAGCATGCTAACAATTTTGAAAGCTATGGAAGGTTTAGATATTCCTTTGTCAAATCCTGACTTGGCTGAAGAGGCTAAAACAGTTTATAGTCTTTTACGAACGGCAGAAGAAGGTGAATTTCCAGATACACTAGCCAAAGCAATGAAAGCTTTGTGGGCTGATAAAGGCTTACAACAATGCTATCTTCGTTCAAAGGAGTATCAACTCAATGATTCAGCGGGTTATTATTTGGACAACCTAGATCGTATTTCTGCTCCTGGATATTTGCCTTCGGAACTTGATGTACTGCACAGCAGGGTCAAAACAACTGGCATTGTAGAAACGTATTTTCGTTTTAAAGAACTGGATTTTAAAGTATTTGACGTAGGTAAGCTATATGTATGTATATCATCTCAATATATAGGCATAATGTTTAGAAAGTGCCGTAGTCGTTAAATAGCTGATCTTAAGGTATTTATATTTAACCAAGAGAATTTCAAGTAAATGAGTTCATTTTAGTACTTAGGTACATTTCACCTTGTCACCTTGTGCTGCAAGTCGGATGCCACTTCTAGCACTTTATTCTCTCCATCGTGGACCTTGTCAAAAAGCTCTCTAGTGTTTAATTTTGGTAGCTTCCTTGATGTTGTCAATCCACCGTCAGTTAGGTCTACCTCTCTTTTCGGTGCCTTCCATGATGCCAAACATTATCTGTCTCTCCATGCCGTTTGCAACGTCTGTCTAAGTAATAGTCCATAGAGAGAGATAGGATTCCCAACTTCTTTCAAAATGTCGATGTTCCTTCTTCTTATTGTTCCGAAGTAGTTTGGGTCAGCACCATAATTCGAAAGCATCTATTTTTCTTTGGTCCGATCTCTTGACTGTCCAAGTTTCGGCTCCGTAGGCAACAATGGAAAAGACTAAAGTTTTCACTAGTCTAGCTTTGATGAATAGGGTGATGTCACGATTTTCTCTATTTTAAAGATTGGCCATAGCCACTCTGCCCAAGGTAAGCGCCTGGTGATTTCGTTTTCGCTCTCACCATCGCCATAGATCTGAGAACCGAGAAAGAAGAAGTTGTCTACTACTTCAAACTTCAACGGGGTCGCCATTGAGGGTGAAATCCGCGAGGTTGTTGTTTGATAGAGCCTTTGTTGTTTTAGGTTTAGATAAGGTCCTGCAGCTTGGCTTTCTCCTTTGACTTTGCTGAGAGAAGTTTCTTGTCTCCTTGTGTGACTCATTAAGATAGTAGTGTCGTCAGCGTATGTGAGGTTGGTGAAGCGTCTGCCACCATCATTGAGGTTAGCATTCCACATTATCATTTCTGCGTACAAGTTAAAGAGATCTGACAATAAAATACAAACCTGGCGGACCCCTTTCTGGATATCAATCCAGTTTCAGTTGCCATACTATTACATAGATTGTGGTACAGTTGGTGTAAAAGGAAGTCAATGTGTTGCGTTGCTCTCATTTCAGATATTGTTTTCCATAGGAGTCCGTGATCTACACAATCAAACGCCTTGATGTAGTCGATAAAAGCGTAGAAGTCTTGATTTATGTCTTTTGCTATTTCCAGGATCCAGCGGATATTGGCAATCTGATCCTGTTTCCACGATGTTTTTTTGAATTCTGCTTGTTCTGATAGCAGTTTGGAGGCTATAAAGTTGGTTAATCTCTTTTGGATGATCTTGAGGAGTACTTTGCTAGTGTGTGAAATTAAAGCGATGGTCCTGTTATTGCTGCAAATTTGGCTGTCATTTTTCTATGAATGGGGAAAAAACTGACTCTTACGGTCTTATGGCCAATTCTTTGCTCTCCAGATCATGTTGCAGAGTGTGGTGAACATGCTGATGCCATAGGCTCCTAGGTTCATCCAAATCTCAATAGGGATGTTGTCATGACCAGGGGACGTGCCGTTTGCGATACTATTAATTATATTCTGCGATAACCTCAACCACTGGGTAGATCGGGATGTTATGGTCTTTTCGATATAGATATGTCTGTGTATGTTTTCCATCTCGTTTTAATGTCCTTTGCCTCTGTAAAGATAGTTCTATTCTCAGCTTTAACCTCCAGCCTTTTGGGAGTGAACTTTCCCTTGACATCCTTGGTCTTCTTGAAGAGGTCTCTAGAGTTGCCTTTTTTATCTTATTCTATTTCTTTGCATATTCGGTTTATATAGTTGTTTTTGTCTTTTCAGATTTGCGTTGTAGATCACCATTGAATTTTCTGTATTTTTTCGCCATTCTCTGTGTCGTTCTTATTTGGTGTTTCTTCGTTTTTCTGCTATTTCTAGAGCCATTAGGCTCTTCTGTTGTTCTTTCCCTTTGGTGTGTACTGATCTGCGGACTCTTGTATGACCTCTTTGACAGCACTCCATGTTCCTTAAGGTCCTTGGTTTTCGAAGTTCATATTGTGAGCATTTAAATTCAATTTGCTGTTTAGGTATTAAAATGCTTTTAAGGGCCACATTTTCATATAGCTGAATCTACTGAATCATTTATTTTAAGACTTGGAACCTGTTTAGAACATTGGAACATGTTTTTTGAATTTTCAAGGTCACATATGTAGATCACGTAACCTTTGGTTTCTTGAACTGGCTTAAAGATCCGAAAATGTTACCATTTTGAATGGAACTATATTAAACAATAATTAGTTAGTCTACTTGTTTTGTAATCCCTATTTAGACTATAAAATTACTAAAGCAATTCTGATAAAATATCGTGTCCCTCCTCGAAATATTATTTTATCCAATAAGGGATTTTTTTTACTATTTTAATTTAGCAATTTTATTTTGTCTCTATTTTCATGGAACTGTGCATTGTTTTATTGGTTGTTTATGTTGCTTGAATTGACACTACTGTTACCAGCCTGGTTCTAAATTATATTTGTTTAAAAATAAATAAAAAAGCCAGAATGTTTATTTGCAGAAAAATTATAAAAAAACTAAACACCGAGCTTTCGAACCATGGTACAAAGTAAAATTAAATTAAACAAACTAATAAGATTAATGTTCGCCATCAGCTTGTTGAGATAATGATAAAAGAAAAGATTAAAGCTGAAAAAAGTTAAACTTAGTACCTATCAAATTTTCGTGTAACACTTTATCAAGCAAACTAAATAATTACAGAGTTAGATGACAATATATGTATATAATACAAACAAGAGTAGGTACATACCAACTCTCAAACCGGCCAATGATAGTAGAACAGCCTAAGGCCAATAAACTTGTGTTTAAGAATGAAGTGTTTCTCTGGTAGGCTGTCAATGAAATTACCTAAAAGAGAGGGGTGGGTAATGTTATGCTTGGTGTTGAGGTGGCTAAAAACTTTTGATGATGTTCTAAAGTTCTCGATTGTATGACGGGGTGAGTCTCACCTATGTAGGTAGATTTGCAATGGTTACAGTTGATGTAATACACGACGTTTTTCTTAAGACAAAAGTTGTTGTTGTTGCAAATACATTGCCCTATGCAGCGTAAGGGTTTAGTTGGTCTTAAGGAAATGCTAAGGGGCGATTCGATTTTAAATAAAGGAATGATTTTAACAGGGAAATAGGTATTATTGAAGATGGAGGTAACTTTATTAACAGAGATTTCTCAAAAAATAGAGAGTCTAAAGAAAACAGGTGGCTTATTATTGTTCAAACGAGCGCCGGTAGGAGAATTGTGAGAAGGTTGAAGATATATGTTAACTAGGTAAGTAGGGTAACCATTGTCTATAAAACGTTGGAGAGATTGGGGGAGTTCGAGCAAATTTTATTGACACGCCAAGATTCTGTTTTGAGAAGAGCTATTTTACGTTGCTTAGGGACAAAACAATTCCAAGGGAGGAGGTGGTAACTACAGTGTTGGACATAAAGTTTAGCGCACTGAAAATACATATTAAAAATCAGTAACAAAATGAATATTTCAAAAAACTATATGAAAATATTACAGGTAACAGAATGCCATTCATTTCATTTTTTATTGTCAAGTTCAGTACTTCGTGTTAAAATGTTCCTTTTGTTGCAGCAAGTAAATGTTTTCACTTAATACTGATTTTTTAATATGTATTTCCAGTGCGCTAAACTTTATTTCCAACACTGTATGTACAGGTCAGTTTCAATACCCTGTTATTATTGATGGGATTCTCAGCTGTGAATTTGATTTTATCTACTATGTTGTTGGCCAAAGGTAAAATGTCATTTTGGGGGAAAAAGATATAAAAAATATCATCAATGTAGCGTTTCCAGTTGGATAGGTTTCAAGGATGTTGGTTTCTATAAAATGCATGTAAATAATGGCTAAAATGGGGGAAAGGCTATTGCCCATGGCATTGTATGTAACATTTATTGTGGATGATGACTCTATCAGAGGAAATGCATAAATTTAAAATTTCGATGAAGTCCTCAGATGATAAATTATTTAAAAAGCTGTAGACACTTCGTGAAATTTCGGCTCACTTGATGTCCAAAACCTTTATGGATCTATCCCACTGACTGGCAACGATAATGTTTTTAATACTGTCAAAAATTTATTTGCTTAACATAAGACCATTACTTTTTTAAATAATCTATCATCTAAGGACTTCATCGAAATTTTAAAATTATGCATTTCCTCTGATACAATCATCATCCAAATGGATGAAGCATAATTGATGAGTGATCTTATGATCTGTTTGTGTGTGTAAATGATTGTTTCTTTGGATTGTCCCCATGTTGTACTGCTAGTGCTTTAAGAATATTGATGCGTATTTGGCTTTTGTGTGTTTGCTGAAGGTGTTCAGTTCAGTTCAGTTCAGTTCAGTTCAGTTCAGTTCAGTTCAGTTCATATAATCCTAAAAAGGGTCGTTGACATACCTGAGCAGCTATAATTTTTCGGGGTGGGGGGACAAGTCTGATTTTAGACCCCCTCCCCCTTTTTTCAAAAGTAAAAATTACCACCAATTTTTCCCCAGAAATTTACTTGCTAACTCTCTTTTGCCATGTGTTTTAGAAATACTTTCTTTTTGGTATTACTCATTAACGTGGTATAAAAATAAGAAGCTACCGTGCTACCACAGCATTATGAAAATTATTTCAAGATGACATAGAGTTAACTGTACTTAATATATATTATCTTGTGTTATATTCTCATGCGCCCACAGTCAGGTATATATACTTGCAAGAGGCATGAAAATTGTATCTCTACACAATTCACACTTAGAGCTCTTACAATTATTTTAAATTGTAATACCTTCACCTGGAATAAGCGCTATTTCAAACAAACTAATGGGCACAAAAGTAGCACCAATATATGCCATTCTTACAATAGGTTATATAGAAATTCAGTTATATGAGAAATGTATTACTGAATTCGGAGAAGAAATAGGTA
>JAUYWI010079431.1:0-13351 GCA_034780595.1 Parotoplana pacifica
TCTGGCGGGGCCGAGTGCATCACCCCGCTCAACCTGCTGGGCTACTACAAGGAGGGCCGCGACGAGTCCCGCCGGGTGGTCATCGACGCGCGGGAGAGCCGGCTGTACCACACGAGCCACCTGCAGGACGCGGAGAACGCCAGCTGCCACACGAAGTTGATGATCAAGCGGGCCATCGCCAACTGGAACAACAAGCACGCCAGCGACCCGCGCAATCACGACATTATCATCTATGACCAGAAGAGTGAGTTCCCGCGGGCCGACGGACCTCTGCAGCTGTTCCTCAACCATCTTCTCAAATTGGGCAATCGAGTGCACTTCCTGCAGGGTAAGAGGGCTTGGATTTTCATGTCCACAGTACGATAATTGGTACTCTGTAGCCACTAGGGGCCCGACACGCTTGGGTTAGGGGTTCTGCTTGATTGTCTATCGCTCATATTTCTCCTCTCAGGTGGCCTGGAAGCTTTCAAGAAGTTGCGCGGCGCAGACCACTTTGTGCAGTCCAACCTGAGCCGACAGTCGATCCGGGACCACTCCTACAGTCCCACCAGTCCGGAGTCGGGCTCGGCTGACGTGCTCAATGCGACGGCCTCCCAAATCCTGCCATTCCTCTATCTTGGTGAGTGATCTATTTGCTTGGCTTGGCTACCCCTCCCCACCCCACTAAAAATCTCTATGGAAGAATAAATAAATTAGGAACGATGTAAATCATTTTCCTCTAAATTGGTAAACAAAATCCCAAAAGCGAGAGCTGTCTGTTGTTGTTTGGATTCATACAACTTTTTGGACAGCGCTGACTCCGTTCTCGTCCAAAACAAACAGAGCGTGCCATGTTGTGTGTGTGGTGGGGGTGATTCACCCTGCAAATTGGCTGCCAGTGACAGATGCTGCACGATGTACCCCCAGCGCTAGCTTGTGTGTGTCTGTTATGTAGAATGAACGCTTATAGTCAATCTGGTACTTTTCCACTGCGCTCTCTCTGTTTGCGATGTAGCGACGGTTCTCTCTGAATCGTATTGATTTGGTGAGGTGCTAAAAATAGAACTAACTTGTGACGACGTCGTTAGCAACGCTCGGCAATGCGGGTTACCCCCTTTGATTGTGTTGTGTTGTTCACAGAACTTGTCGTGCACAGAGAACATTATGCTACCCCCCCCTCCTCCGTGTGGGAGCTATTTTTAGTTGTCTGTCGCCGGCTGAATTGCTTGTTTTGGAACTGGAGCATTGTAGGTACTGCGAGAATATGCAGGTGCTAATCGCACATGATAGAGGTGAAGTACGTACAGCTAGCAGGCATTGACGCAGTTGTCGCAGGTTGATCAGCATTCACGGGGTGATTGTTATTACAATGAGAAATGTGTAGAATGTGGACGGGCGCCCCTAGAATGATGATGGTGATCGTGTGGTTGAATATGTTTTCTCTTTTTCTGTAGGCAATGAGCGCGACAGCAATGATGTCAACCTCCTGACCGAACTGGGCATCACTCACATTCTCAACGTGACCTGCCAGATCCCCTTCCACCTGGAGAAGACGGGCAAGTTCAAGTACCATCGCCTCTCGGCCACCGACTGCCACCAGCAAGACTTGCACAAGTTCTTCAAGGATGCCATTGAATTCATCGGTGAGTCTTGCTGTCTGCTGTCTATTATTTGTTTTCTCTGGACCAAAATCAATTAATTACTCATTTTATGATTGTAATCGTTATATTTTGACGGACAATGTTTTTGCTTTTCATTTGTAGACAAGAGCAGAGTGTCAAATGGTAAGTCCAAGATTCTGGTACATTGCTGGGCTGGGGTGTCCCGATCGGCAACCATCGTGATGGCCTACCTCCTCCACCACACCAAGCTGAACGTGAACCAGGCGCTGGATTTTGTCACGGCCAGGCGCTCCGTCGTGGGGCCCAACTTCAACTTCATGGGCCAGCTGGAGCGCTTCCACCAGGAGCTGGTGCAGGCCAGCCCGCCGCGGGCCACATACCCGCTGCAGATATGCGTGGAGGCGCTGGAGAAGTTGCGCTGCGCCAGCGTGGTGGCCACCTCCAAGAGTGTGCAGGGCTTCTCCCAGCACCTGGAGCCGATGGAGTGTGAGCAGAGCTCGGCTCCGTCCACGCCTAATTTCCTGCTGGCACGGCCGTTTTTGCAGTAAACCAGCCCCCAATTCAGGCGTTGAGGAAAGACTTTGTTTCTCTATTTCTACGCTCTTTATTCTGTTTTCTATTGTCAAAAACATTTCAGTATTGTTAGTTATAGTCTGGTGGTGTTTGTAGGTCAGTGAACTTGAAGATTGGTTTCTATTAAATTTAGGTTTCTTTAGACTGAACGGCTAAAAGGTTTCATACAACAATCAAACAGAGATGTTGATCTTGAAATTTAAGAATAGAAAACCATTAAACTGTAGCTTGACAGCCTAATAAATAGACCAAAGCCAAGGGTGGTCCATAATGCTTTTACCAATTGGTGATTGATTAATGGTCCATAAAAATTGTAAATTAATTTCACATTCTTAGTTGTTACCATAGAGTAAATATAGCTATGGTTGTTACTGTGCACAATGGCTGTGGTCTATTATGGGGGTCCATTCAAACGTGTATCAATTTAGCATTCTTCTAGGGTAGGCAGGTTAAAATGTAGCGAAATAAATGTTCTTCTCAGACAAAAATAACATGTTCTAGGTGGCTAAACAGTGCAGATATTTGTCTAGCTAGGGTCCGAGTGATAACCTTCAGATGAGTATTAGTATCTTTTTTACACCGTTGCATTTATTTTTGTTGACCATTTTTGGCATATTTTTATTGTTATTTCATGGTATTTCTCTGGTGGTCTATTGACCAACCAACCTCACAGTGTTGAGGCTAACAACAACAACGATAGCAGAGAGCTGGTGATTATCGAAGTTAATGAAAATTGTTTTAAAAAAATGCAAAATTCATTTCTATAAACCACAAAACATTTTATACCTCTTAACCACAAACATCCCCCCACCCGACGTCTAACTAATTAATACGTTTCTTGTCGTGCGTCATTTTATATTACATCACCACAGTCGTCGATGTGGCGATTTTATACCCAACCCCGTGTTGCCAGGTTTAAACAACCGAACATACTCTGGCCCACAACTAACTCTCCGGAGCCTTTTAATACCATCACCCAACCAACCCGCGCCAACCCATTTTGGGTTGTCCGATCGCTTAGATTTATGTTGTATTTCCTCTCTTTTTTGGTATTATGTCACTCAACAGAGCGCCTTAAAAGTAGTATGTAGCTTTCTCAGGTACTATCTATCTTCTATCTATGAATAAGATTGTTATGTTTACGAGAATTTTTTAAAGATTTTATTATTATTTGAATTTATGTTTTTTAAATTTTGGGTGTTATTTATACCTCTTTGTATCTATCTATCTCACTTTACCAAAAGGAAATCTGTAAAAAGGCAATTTCTTCTCTATAAAAAAAATCAATAGATATCTATTGATTTATGTCCGTTGTAAAATTTATCAAACATTCCACATACCTACAATACATATATATCGACTTATTTTCAAATTTAGCGTAATCATATGTACTTTGATAATTAATTTATTTATATTCATAAGATCGATTTTATTGATTACTTCTCCCACTATCTATCTATTTATTTTGGGTCCTGATTAACAGTCATGTCAGCTAAAGGATAATTTTAAACGATATATATTTTGTACCTCTAAATAGTGTTTTTTATCAAAATAAGTGGTTCAAACCATTTCATTCACTCGTTTTACTAATCCCTAACTAGTTTTAGTTGCTATTGGAATATCGAAGACTAGCCAATTACTGATCTGTGTTATGGCACAATATAATGTGTTTGTTTGGCTTTTATTTATGGTTTATTTTATTCAGTGTATTCCAAAGCTACTTACCTACGTTCTTCATGTTGCCAAGATTTGTGCTTAGATGGTTATCTACCAAATATATTTAGTCCAAAAACCTACAATCCGATTTCCCCCGGTCATGCACTATTAAATAGCATTGAAGTGTATTTGTTTGTTGCTATCAAAATTGTTGGGTAATTAATTTATGACGGGTTCAAATTGGATAGTGTTTTGGGGCTTAATTATTATTAGATATTTACGATGAGTGACATATCGACTAAAAAGTATTTTTGGTGTATTCAAGACGTCTTGTTACTGTTTATTAAACCATAGATTTTGTTAAGAGAAATATTTGGCAAAGTTTACTATGATTGGAAATCTTTATTTATCAATTTTTCTCAAATGGTACAATGAATAGAAATTTATTCCATTATGTTTTATCGGTTTTCTTCATTATCATAAAAGTCAAAATTGGTGTAATTTTTATGACCTTCTCTTAACAACGATAAGCTGTGATGGGTGTTTTCTTTTTGTATTGCATTCGCTGGCTTGTTTGCGATTCAAAATTGATAATTGGCTAGATGTTATATCCGAATGAATGATAATAATTATGATCACACTCCTTTTTAGTTTGTACTTCAATAAAACATTAATTTCATGTAAAATCTTGTTATTTGTCATTCACCTACTTTTTGGTAAGGTGGGGGCCGTTTAGCTTGGGAGAATTCTGTCATTGTATATTATATTTCCATCCATTCAGAGCTTTTATTTTTAGAGTAATTTTTATAACAGTATTTTCTAACGTATTTAGAAATCCACGTGCTTGTAAATAGAGAAGGTGCTCGCCTGCCCCACTAAATGGCATAAATTTGCGACGACAACACCAACAACACCCTATTCGTCATCACTACAATGTTGTGAATTTTGACAAATCAAATTTTTATTTAGATACCTAAATCAGTTGTCTGGGTTGTAGTATCATTGATTTTATGAAATATTGCGATCTATTGGTTGCAAATTTATTTTAAAGGTTGAATGTAGGTTGCACTTTAGTATTGTTGCAGAATTTATGCTGATTAGTGTACATATTTGTAACAAAGGCATTTAATACAATTTCCGTTTATGGCTCAGAATGTTTTTCTCTTTTATTATGATGATGCTTCTAGTAATGTTAAATTCATTTTTGATTCATAACTGGGTTCTGTTTCTGATAAATTTATTAATGCAACAAATTGTGATTTTATTATTGGACATTTGCGCAATTGTTCCGCCTAATAGTGAATCAGACGATTGTGGGGAATTAAAAAATCTGTAGTTAAAGCATTCATTACTGCTTATGAATACTATATATTCAACAAAACTGATTTTCAGTTATTTGTTTTATTCATCAAAAGTTTTTCAATGAATAAATTTAGTCTATTTAAATATTGAATCAGTTGATAAAGCATCATATAAATAAAAGATGAAAATTTGCTATAAGTACCAACACTGCTTTATTTTAAATAACATAAATTCTATTCATCAAGAATCTTGACAAATAAAACCAATCACTATTCGTCGAGAATGATTCTTGACAAATAAAACTGATTACTATTTGTCGAGAATGATTTTCAATTATTAAAGTTAATAATATTTATGGAAAATGACTTACAGTGAATTAAAAATAGAAGAAAAAATAATATATAGCATAATAAGATTCCACTAAAGTATACTTAAAAGTTAAAATATAATTAGAAATCGATAAAACAAAAAAAATAATCCATATATAATTACAGTTTAAAAAATAAATCTGTAAGTGTATATATTAATATACAGATATTGATATTTATTGTAATACTGTGCTAGGCAAATAATAAATAAAAAATTATATTACGTTGTATAGAATCTTGATGAATAAAACTGATCACTATTCACCAAGAATGATTCTTGACGAATAAAACTGATTACTATTCATCAAGAATCATTATTGATGAATAATGTTTAACAGGATAACAAGTATTAGGTTGCATATCAGAGATCAAAAATATATTGTTTAATCATGGAAGATATCCAAAAGTATCCAAAATTATTTCATTTGTTCTATAGCTGTGTCTATATTCATGGGAATTCCCATAGAATTATATCTGAACAGGGATAATAGAAACTATATCCACAAAAATTAATAGCAAACAATTTTAAATTAGTTTTTATTGGCTGAGTCAATTCAGATGTATTGAAACTTAATGCTTGCATAAAAAAATTTAATTCTTAGTGTGTTTTTTCTTGAATTAGTTATTTTAATGATAACATTGTCAAGAAAAAAAGATCCTAAAGATGAAAAAAAAATTTAAACAATATTTGGACAGACACCCAAGCAAGAATTTCAATATATCTGGATGTACTTCTGAATAGACACCAGTTTTAAATTTACACAAAAAGAAAATTATTTAAATATAATAATAAAACTTCTTTTCAAAAATGTGAGTTCTCTTTTATAAGAAGTTCAGTTAGACTCTGTTCAGATCTAATTCTACAGCAATTCCCATGGATGGATTGTTTAGATCTAAATTACATTACATGGGAATTCCTGTGGATATAGACACAGCCTTCTTCTATTGTGAGTGTAATGTGAGAAATATCAATACTCATTGGATTTTACCCTCTGGATTTACCTACTCCAGATCAGTTCATGTTTTGATCAATTCATGTTTTGATGAGGCAGTGGTAACTTTCCCAGAAGAATATAAATTTGTTTATCGAATGTATTGTTATTCTTATAGAAACATCAATGGTTTCTGTAACAAATACTGAGTTTTTAAAATTGATCAAATCCATGTACTATCCCTAGGGTCACTTTCTGTGAGGTGTGGAGTTTTTCTAAGTTTCTGTCTTTTGAAGAATAGAAATTTGAACTAGAATAATGTAAGACATCATAACATGTATTAAATAAGTAACATAATGAAAATACACTTGTATAATCAATAGATCTCTAGATAATGTTAAAAATCAAACTGCGTGTTTATTTCTTTTCTTGGATTTGAACCTTGGAATTCCGTGTAATCGATAGGTTATAGAAAATCACAAAAGTCCATACAATATAAAACATAGTTTGGTTCATTAAAACATCTAATGTATTTTTTATATATTAAATTTAATCATTGAGAATTTGTCGATCATTCACAAAATAATCGGGTGGAGCACCCATCTTTTTGGTATATCCTTATCCTGTGAAATAGTACAATATTCTGTCTCCAATCAACGTTTCTCTGCTCTGCTGATATCGAAATCCACTATCCCAGAAAAACTAATGCAAGCTCAGACGATGAAGGAAGATTTCCAGGATTACATATGCGAACATTTGGATTTTCTGTGCCCCAGAAATGGACATTGTGTTATTTACTGTGCTATTTAAATGGGAAAAAACATCTCAAATGTTAGTTTGCGCATGAAGGCTGGATCATTTCTGAACTTGGTAGTCATTGTTTCACAAAACTGTAAACACAGGTCATCATCACCATCTGTCAAGAATTGGCAGTAGAGGTTTGTACTGATGCATTCCACTCTTTTTCAAAATACGGCGTACTGAAGTTCGACTAATGTCTCTTTCGTCTGAGACATCGATGCGTACTGCATGAAGGACAGCCACTGTATTGTCATCATCTGATGCTGTAATGGGTCCAAAAACTATAGTAAGATCAATTGAAATCTGTGAATGGGTCTGCTTGTGTGTGGTGGATGCTTCACAAGATTGTCTGTAACAAATTGTCTCTCCAATCAATCAATGTGGTTCTTGCAGGAACAGCTTTGTTATATTGTTCAGTGAATTTGCGGCTACTTGCCTCTTATACTATGATTTGGATTTGCAATAAACCACAAAGTTATAACTTTTTCACATATTATAAATTCCTTATAAACTATTTTCCAATACTGTACATAATTGCTTATTATAACAGTGGAATAAATACAATACAATACATTTCCTTTACCTTTAAAACAAACTAGAGATACCAAAAATTGTAACTCAATATACACTGATTTCCAAAATAAACGGAAAAACTTGCTAATAAAACAAAACAAGCGAAAATGACCGAGTCTATAAAGTACACCAATTTAAAGAGGCATATCAATCAGCTATGATAGCTTCTACCATGGATTCCTATATACCTACTAGCATATATGCTATATGCTAGTATATAGGAATCCATGCTTCTACCTAGCGATTAACTGTTAACGACACTAGAGGTTTTCAACATGCAGTCGATCGCTCAATCTTATTGGTCTATGCGCTGGCTGTAGATAATCAATGCCGTGTCTGCATTGTATTTGCAAAGAATGGTACAGTTTACGTTGCACTAAACAGGCAATATTTGCATTTATTCTGGCTAACAGTGTATATGTATATACTCACATTAGGTAGCATTGGAATTAAGATTCCAAGAATTTTATTTTATTTTGAAAGTTTACAGGGAATTATGGTCCACCTTGTCATAGCTATCTACATAAGTGCTTTTTAATTTTATTAAAATATACTCTGTTGTACAGTAAATGACTTGTATTGTTGGCTTGACAGAGCAAAAAATTACATTGGATCCAAATTATCCCTTTGATTCATGGTGATGCCAAATGGCAACACTAATTTTCACATAATATATGTTTATGTCAGTTGATTTCTTCTGCTGAATTAATTAAAAATGTCCGTAGATTATTAAATAAATAAAATCAATTGTTTATATCGATCTTTTTAATTGCCACCTATTATAACATTAGTCACAGTGCTTAAGAGTAATAATAAAGAAATAATTTTTTCTCAACAGTTTTCTTAATCCATGAATCAAAGGGTTATGTATGTTGTCTCGAAAAATGGTTTTCGTAAATTACACGTTTTTGTGCAGGGGGTTTAAAAAACGTCGTTTTCTATGTTTTGAAGCAAATAATTAAAATTTCTATTATCTATTTTTGTGTAAAAATACGAAATATTATGGTTATTGATTAATCTTGTATAAATTTGAAATGTTTTGAATCTAAAATCTATGCATAAAGTTCTGTAATGTAAACGTTTAAACTGCTTTGCGCGGCCACATGTCTCCAAGGAGACCAGCGATTTCCTCCGAGACAACATCGGCAATTGTCCAACCTCCGTATTCACCAGATATTAATCTGTGCGATCGAGCAAACATTGAATTCACCGATGGAGTAATTTTTTTGAATAATTCAGTCGGTTGAAATTGAACAGAATTCACTCGGCTTCAAGAGGATCTTCAGAAGATTATTGACCAGAATGGAGAACACCTTGTTTGAAACTCTAGTTTGTTAATTTTTGTAACATACCGATATAAGATTGCTTATGAATCTGTTTTGATAATTGAATATATACCTAGCGTTCTGGCGCTATCATGTTACACTTCAATCTCTAATAAAGGAGAGCAAAAATTGTATAAGTACCAAAAAAATGTAATATTTGCTTCAATCTTTAAAACCAGGCTTGCTTTCTACTGGTGAAATGGAATGAATGGGCTAAACAAAAAATAGGCAACATCATTTTGACCAAACACGATTTCATAATTTCGAAATCTATATTTACATTCTGGAGATGGTAGACGAAATTAAAGTACTAACACTATATTATAGAAAATGTTTGGCCATAATTATTGTATACCTAGCCAATTAATTTACACTTCATTTAAAAAATGGTGAGTTGGATTGAAATCTGTGGTTGGACTTCTGTGGTCGTTTACTTTAGACAAATCATCTAATTGACGTGCCACCCACCCACCTAAATTTGGATTTTGTACGAGAATGATTTTAAAGTACAACTCGCGCAACAGACGCCCACACAAAACTATCGTTATTATAAGAACATTTTAATTACATTTAAATACATTTAAATACATTTAAATACATTGGCATCTAATATTTACAAAGATAAATAAATAAATTACAAAACACGAAAATACAATATTCATAATTAAACAAAACATTACAAAACGCAAATATTATACATAAAAAAGTATACACATGACATTAAATTTATTGAATGAATTTAATACCATGTAATTAATTAATAATAAAACATTAGTACAGAAGGCACAGACAAAAAATACGAGTAACTGCCGATTTTAATTATGTCAAGACCGTAGAAATGTTTCATCTTGGGTGTACAAACACCCAACAAAACTCGAAACTAGTACAGAACAGATAGGGATTCAAAAACTGTAAATTTTATAACCTACCACGAAATTTCTAGTAGGGGTGCAATAATTTATAAACGGGTAGCACAAGCTATTGATAACCCATTGTATGGATGCCATGTTCACGCCCCGTTCCTACGGCCTTCTATTAAATTAGTGAACAGTATCGGCTCGATCAATAAATTATACAGAAAAATAAAAAGACATTGGGACCAATTTTTAAGTAGTTGTGATTTTAAATTAACAAGATTGTCATTAGATTTTCAAGATACAATTCCAGTAACACTGTTTTTTCTCAAAATGTGATCGATACTGAATCAACAAATTAAAAAATTCTATGATATGATTTCATGTATTAAATGTATAAATTGATCTCCCACCACACACTGTTCTGGTGTTTTTTCTACAACTAACAATAACTACAACAACTATAACATAAACACAAAACACAGATCATTTGTTTTTTAAGATAAGCAAACTCGGGCAATATTTGATTGTATGAGCATTATCACCACTATTGTGGCATAATGGACAAGTAAAGTTCCTCAGAACAGGACACGTTACTTTTCCAAAATTATCTCGAACCTATAAATAAAACAAACAAATCTTTATTCCATCATGCATAATTTAAAATTTGTCGTCGTTGCAAAATGTCAATAAAACATTTTTATTTTAAAAGAATAATTCATATTTTGCTAAAGACAAAAAATAAAATTATTACAAGTTCTAAAACTAAAATAACATACAAGTGAAATTATATTCGGGTTTTTTTATTACCACCCATTGTTGATTAAATGTTTTGAGATCGTTGGTCCGACCCCTACGGTCACGTGACAACACAAAAAATATGTTAGTACCAAAATGTATATTTTGTTGCATACAAAAAATGAAAAATTTTAATATTTGGTAATGTTGCAAACACACCAGTTTGGATTTTTAAATATATTGATTTTGTCCATTAGAGTGCTACCCCAGCTAAAAAAAATCAATAATTTCTAGTTTCATTAATGAAATTGTCACATTCTGGCTCCTCATCGGGCCCTATATGAGACACTTAACTTAGAAAACGTCGCACATTCGATTTTAAGGCCCGCACAGCACATTTCCAAAATAGTTTCATTGTGTCTGAGGCGTTTAATTTCTAATTTTTTGCAAGGTCTCTCTTTATGTACCCTTGTCTTTTTAACTGTATCACTATTACTATAAATCATGGAAATATTTGTAATTGACACTCAAACTTTCGAGTTTTAGTCAAATTTGTTCCCAATAAAAATAAATCTTAAACATAATAATTCCGATGGTTTATTTCCTCAGTGTTGATAGGGTCACATATTGAAGAGGCAAGCTACTGAAGACTTCTAGGAACAAGTGAAAACGTAATACAGGGATGGACCTGCCAAGGCAGAGAACATCATCTAGATGCCTAAGTCACATAGAAAATTTCAAATAAGAATGTTGACCTTTCTGAAATATGATAGGGTTCAAAATTGAAAAATAAAATTTTAAATTGATTAGAATATTACAAAAATTTCCCCTTTACACGTATATAATGGTTTTTATTTTAAATATTCATTTTGACCATCGCATGCAACCTGACAGCCACAAGTACAATTTACCCACTTCTCTTTTTAAAATAGTGATTAGTCCATGAAGAGCAAAGCAAAATTTAAAAGATCGACACAAAATGAAAATCCTATATTTCAAGGCAGTTTACACCCCCCCCCCCAATTCCAGTCTACCGATTCAAATTCAGTTTCTTACATTCCTGAGTATTTCTTTTGAGAGATCTTAAAAAACTTTTAAAAATTCTGATTTTACCGTACTTTAAAAAAAAACCGTGCTTGCTTAAATCCAGGGTAGGTCCATGATCGAACCAGTTTCTTTAACCATAATAATTACCCTTTGGTATGTGCGCAAATTGTATTAAAATCAGTCAAAACAGTGTGCTCTTCTTTCCTGCCATCTTTGAAAAAATGAAAATTGTCACCTACACTAATTGCGTAGTATAAGCAAAGCTAGTGTGTCCTACAAATCCACCCCAAGCAACCTATAAACGGAGGTCCATGGACTTTTCAGATAAATCTATCCATTCTTCAAATTAAAAGGCGGTGCTTAAAATATTGCACTAAAACTTTTAGAAGTTCAAAGCATACCCACTTATTTTATTTCATTCTTTTTTCTAGTTTATTTTTCCTAAATTAATACAGCCCTGGCCACTTCCAACGCCCATATCTGAAATTATATGGGAAGAATATGCTGACGTAGAAAGGCTGTCTGTCCCCTAATGAAACTAAACATTAGAATGATGACAAATTAATACTTCATAACATGTTGTACCTAAAATCGTACAGGGGCTAATGTCTAAACGATAAGATTAGATAATAATTGTACAAGACCAGCATTCATAAATATATAAATTAAAATTTCCGGTATAGCTAGGATAAAATTTTCTAACAGCGTACGTAAAACGTGGTAAGCATGATAAAATAATCAAGTAGGTAACTCATAAAATGTGCATCTGTGAAAATATTACTACATTGTGATTTATTTATTTACCACATTATATATGGGCTGGTGCACCTATATTGACGATCCCACTCTCAAAAAGCTGGTTACGGGCCTGGTAGGTATATTCTCAGTATTTCAAAAATAATTTGTTTAGATGCTATAAATAAAATGGTGGTGGGACGTACCTTATGTGTTAGGTACATTTCTTGAGGTTCATTGTTCTGCCGACAGAAAACACATAAGCTGACGTTCGCTTCCAATCGACGTTGGTGAACATTTTTCAGGTTCAGTAAGAACTGAAGAAACATTGGACGCGACAATGTGATTTGGTTGCCATTCATCGATTGCACACTAAAAATAAAAGAAACCCATTACTAGGTTGGTATATACACAGAAATGGGGTGTATAATATGCAGGGTGAATTTTAAGTAACGCCCGATTTTTGATAATAACTTTTTATTAGCATAAATAATGAATCAGAAAAGAATAAAACATAAACATAGTACAATTCAGTCTATTAATACAGCAGAATCATGTCTTATGTTGTTCAAACGGCTCCCCATCTACATCGGCACATCTTGAAATCTGGTAGCTACGAAACGGCAGATCTTCTGACAAAGTTCTTCTCCGACAAACGTTTTCAGTTGGCGGATTGTTAAGGGGCCTCGACCGTAAACTTTGTCCTTCAAAATTGGAAGGTCTGGGGATTATGGAGGCCATTCAGATAGACCCCGACGTCCGATCCAGCGATCGGTAAAATTTTCATCCAACCACTCACGAACTTGCCTTGCATAGTGGATTGGGGCGACATCCTGGTGGAAAATA
>JAUYWI010079442.1:0-13349 GCA_034780595.1 Parotoplana pacifica
TCTTGAAGGGATGTTGTTTTTATGTTGAAGCCATATTTATATTTTTACACATCTTTTGGTTGGATTACATTCATTTCAATGATGTTAATACTGTCAAAGGCTTGACTGATTTTATTTATTATTTTTGTTTTTTGCAGTAAAGATTTATTGTACATTTGCCTAAACGCTATAGTAGCTATCTTTGAATTTGACTTAGGTTTAGAATTATATCTGCATTACAATCGAATGAATTTACAATACACTATGGTTCCTGTTGTGTTTAAGGGGATACGTGGTGTTTTGCCCAATAGCATTTTACATAGTGGTCATTAATTGGCTATTATAGCGTATTACTCCATAAAGTGCAACGTGTTGTGTTTGACATAATAACCTTATTGCGCTTCAGAATATTTAGATTGTGACCATGATTCATTATGAAGCAATTTAGTTCATAGTATATAATATAGTTTAACGTGCCTACATATCTTGGCAGTATGATCAATTTTTGTTGAAAGCAAACGAGCTGGACAATTGTTGAATTGCTATAATTACTTTCTTTCCATCAACTCAAAGAAAGAAGAAAAAAATACTGCCGATGTTTAAAAGCCGGTTGTAAAGTGACTGCCATTACAGAGAAAGAAATTGTGACAGCTCTAAAGGACGACATATCCACTCACCAGATGCTGGTTTTGTTCAGAAAAAAATGAATATCGCTAAAGCCACACAAGATTGGATTGATCAGCCAATGAAATCCATGAAAAGAGTTTTTCCATAGGCATTTCATGGGCAACAGCTGGAACAAGAAGAGAATACAGATCCACTGCCAGGATTCTCCTAGTACAGATTTTTTATATAGAGCAATACAAAGAAGGCTTCCACCGATACCCCATACCACAGCTGAGATAGTACTAGCTGGTCAATGGGCAATGACACTCGATGAAAGAAATATGACACTGTTCAATGACATTGAGGAGGACAAAATAATCATCTTCGAAACAACTCAAAATCTGCGACATTTGTGTGCTGTTGATACATTTTACATGGACGGGACTTTAAAATGGCACCTGAAATGTTCCAACAGATTTTCTCAATCCATGCTTGCTAAAATCTTGGGTGTTATGCGTCTTGTATGCGTGGCTCTATTACCTACCAAAAATGAACCAACGTATACTCGCTTTCTCAACATTCTGCAAGTTACGGCACAGCAGCATAGACTTCAGTTTGCTCCTCAAATCATTTGTATTGACTTTGAAACAGCTATAATCAATTGCATCCAAGAAACCTTCCCAAACGCCCGAATTCGAGGTTGCTTGTTCGATTTTCGCAGGCAATATGGCGGCACGTTCAACAGCTTGTACTCTTGTACTCACAGGGCAATACACTGCGGATGCTTCTTTCAATCGCATAGTCAGACCTGCTACTGCCCTTCCTCTAGTACCACCAGATCGAGTTGACGATGTGTGGTTGGAAGTTATCGACGAGGTGGCTGATCCAGTTCCCGCTATTCAGCAATTTCTAGACTACGTAACGTCTACATGGGTTGACACGATGACTGGAGGTATGTAACCAGTTTGATACCATAGAAGGATTGCGAACCAATAATAACTTAGAAGCATGGCACTTATCCCTGAATCGCCCTAAGTTCGGTTTGAGGCAGACAAGGAGCAAAACTAAAAGCCATAGCTTGTTTACAATTATAAAAGCAAAAATATTCTTAATGTGTTAAACATAGTTTCAGAACCCATTCCAAAAATGCTCAGCACTGCCAATCAGGAAAATGTTGAAAAGATTCGAGCTATCTTGCTGTCAATATTGGATGTGATTGTTACTCTTTCCAAAAGGAATATTGTTTTGCGTGGTTCATGGCACAAAGAAACAGGCATTGAAGAGAGTACATTTGGACACTATTAAATGGAAGATTAGTTTTGATCCCATATTAAAGAAGTATTTGGATAAGTCTTCAACAAATGCTACATATCTGTCACCTACTATACAAAACCAGCTTATAAGTAGCATAGAACATGTTATAAGGAAAGCGATAATTCATAAGGTTCATAAATCGCAGTTTGTTTCAGTAATGGCAGACAAAACAACTGAGAGTGGAGTACAAGAGCTTATGTCTATAATGCCTTCGTTATATTGACGAAAACAACGACATTTTAGACGATGTTCTTGGTATTGTTGAGTTGCCACGTAAAAACAATCACAGATAGTTTGTCAAATAGTTTGATTGAATGGGGCATTCCAATGAGCTGCCAATATGTTGGGGCATGTAAGTGGTGTTCAAAAACAATTTACTGATAAATATCCAAAGGCAATGGTAAAGGCAAAGTACACAATTTTCAAGTCATCGCCTGAATCTAGTAATTGTCTTTAGCTGCAAAGATGTCCCAGACATAAGGAACATGATGACAACTCTAGAAAACATTACCTTTTTTGAACCATTGTGCCAAAAGGAAAGTTATATTATCTGAAGTTATCAAGTTGAGTGATCCCATATTTCAAGAAACTGATCTGGATCCAATGGAAACGTATACTGGAGTACGGACTTTGTCTACACTGTGTGAAACGGGTTGGAGTTCACGCAGAAATATATTGGTAGCATTGCTTCAGAATTATAAATCCATACTTATTGGTTGGAAAATGTATGTCAGAATGTCTTTGACTAGGCAAAATAGTGCTGATATTTCCTCATATATCAACAGTCTTCAACAATTTCCCTTCATCATCAGTGCAGTCATGTCCAAATACCTACTTTGTTTACAGCAAGTCTTAGTGATTCGCTTCAAGCAAAATCATTCGCCTCAAACACAGAGAGCTAATGCTAATACTGGTGACTCTATTCTTGAATACTACAAGGTAAATTTAACATTTTCAATACGTTTTTCAATAGTTACAATTTATTTAAAGGAAAAATGATAAAATATTATTAACTTTTAAATTTAATTTTAGTTTTAGGTCAATTTGTTTCTACGCATTGGTTGACCACATGATTACACATTTGATAATTCGTTTTTCTCCCGAACTGGCAGGAGCTTTCAGAGGATGTTATTTGGTTCCTGACCGTCTTTATTTACTCACTGGTGATGTCATTGAAAAGAAATTACCATATGCAAGCCAAAGTGGGTCAATTCTCAAGTGGTATCCTCACTACGTGATGCTTTGATTGCATGCAATGAACTGTTTCCAATCATACGTTCTATATTACATATGTCTTTTAATAACCTTACCTGTAGGAACTTGTGCAAACGAATAATCGTGTAGTTCACTCAGGCGTTTAAAAACATGGTCACGTACAACAATGGCTGCATCGCGACTTAATGGTCTGTCACATTTATATATACATCGAAATGAGGTTATAATTTAACGTTGTTCCGAATTAAAATATAATTATTATGGCGCCTATCACAGAGTTTGGCTCGTCTGATTTAGTTGCATTTGTGTGAGGGACAATGCATCTGAGATTAAAATAGTTAACAGATATTAAGCATGGGTATATCAAGATTTAAGAGTATCAAATTTATAAATAATATGAATACTAAACCAATTTATAAGATATATAGATTTTTTAAAATAAGAACTCTTTGTATCATACATTATTTAAATCTTTGTAGTATATCAAATTGAAAATAAATACAGAAGGAGTTTCTATTTATTAAAAAATATTATCACCGTAATAGTGGCCTACTTACCTACAGATAATTGTACATATTTGTTTAAATTTTAGCCAAAAATGGCATAGTGCGTTATCTCGAACAATAAATTAATTGAAATATGCATAAAAGTATGATAGCTAAAATCATAAAATAATTGAAATACACTTAAAACTGTGTTTGCTTTTTAATTAATAAAAATTTCTATGTTGTTTAAATTGACTTTCGCCGTGGTACAATTTCGTAGAATAAAACTTTAATTAGTACTGTTTTTTGTTGAATGTTTTGTTGTTATATTAAGGTGTAGGATGGTTGTTTATACCAGTAGTATATCAGTACCATTTTTGGTGATTTTAAGCAAACTTTTCGATTTTTGTATTTGGATTATTAATTGTATGTTAGATCATACATGTTCCATACTATGATCCATGTAACTATTAAATATTATATTCAATCAATTCTATTTTATTTCTCCAATTTTGAAGGATTTTTACCCTGTAACATCAAAGTAGTATAGCCACCATTAATTTGAAGCATCCAATTTTCTAATGAATTATTTTTAACACCTTCCAAATTCTACATAAATCTTTATTTTGAGTATAGTACAATGTTTATTTTTAGAAATATTATTGATTTTTGGATTTGTGTTAGTTTGTGTTTAATAATACATGTCCGTGTAACTTTTAAATATTGTATTCACTTAATTTAATTTTATATACATATATAGTCTTGAAGCATTTTTGTAAAATGGTAGTATAGCAAGATCAGTTCAAACAAAAAAAGTAGTTAGCTCAAGGAAATTGTTATTTATTAAAGAGCAAACACAGATCTGTGTTTATTTCAATTATTTCAAGATTTTAGCCAACTCTCTTTTGTGCATAGTACTTCAATTATTTTATGGTGTGAGCTGACACACTTTTTCCATTTTTGGTTAATAATTATAATATCACATTTTTCGTTGGATGTTTTTGTCGTTATAGGTGTAAATCTATTTTATTTTGGAAAATAAAATAAAGGAACTATCATCATCATCAGGTTAAATGCCTGATCTCTGCGTTTGCAAACATTTCTATCCATAGCCATCCTTTTCTAAAATATCAATGTGTAAATTAATTTTTAAATGTTTTCCATAGATGAATTATAGTGTGTCCCGTTTATTATTACATTTTATTCTAAACCAAACATTATGAACAAATTACATCAAAGATTACTATTTGTAATTATCAAACAAGTCATTGTAATAATAAATATGAACACATATGTATAATATTACAATTCAGGTGTATCAACGTTTGGCAGTGATCAGAGATTTCTAAATTTCTTCTCAAGCATTTGTAGTGTAAGTGATATAGAAGTACACTCGAAATGTCTGCAAATTAGCAGAATCTTTGTTGCGTCTTTGAAATTCCATATTTCGAAATATATAACGATCCTGCAGATTTACATCTGGTGAATATGGTGGTATAGAGGTATTAAATTTATAACCAAATTTTCCAGATGTTGATCTTACAACTGGGCTTTATGGGGTCTCGCATTGTTGTGTAATAATCCTTTCTGCGGGTTCCTGTATATAAGCAATTAGATTATCCAAATATTCCAAGTATCTTTCATCCTTTATTGAGCCCCCATCTTCCAATCTTATGATTCCACTTTGATCCATGATATTCATTATTCTAACCACTCCAATAAACGATACCATCTGATCAAAACTGAGCCCCATCTATCCATACAATTCAATCAACCAAACCTCGAAAAATGTCTTTGAAAGCTATAAAATGTTTACAAAAATTGACTCTGCGATGGACAGATGTCTTGGATAAAACCAATTCTGCTGCTACTTTTTGTACAAAACAATTCTCTCCCGAATCACTTGCTTTTACAACAGTAGTAGTAGTCTCATTATTCTTGCTACTTCTTTGCAGTTACTAGTTTCATAAAATGATTTTACAACAAGTACTGGTTCTGCTTTTGGTAATCTTTGAGGCATGTTTAAAATGTTAAAACTATTACATATTCATTAAAATTTACATAACAGCAAAGAATTCTTAAATTACCATTTTAAAACTAAATAATCACTAAAATCTACATACAACTATAGATTCTTAGATTCACTTGTTTAGTCTATGGAAATCAAAAGGTTTTATACAAGTACTAAAATATTATTTGTTTTTGAGTGAAGGGTTACAATTGGGAACCCGGATTTGTAAATGTAAAGAATCTCGTTGTAAAACATGTCCCGTAATCATTGAAAGTTCAACAATTACTTTACCTAACAGGAACATGAACTGTAAAAGTTGTAACAGTATTTATTGTTTAATTTGTAATGGGTGTTTTAAAAACTTTATATGGGACAAACTACTATACTATTTAGACAACGCATAACTTTACACATACAACAAACTAATAACCCAGCATATACTTTTTTAAATTGTAAGAGATATTTTCATTCGTGTAACTATTTGAAATATTCAATGTTACTCCATCTAAACTTAATTTTATAGAACAATATTTTATCAATTTCTTAAAACCAGATTTAAACCATGAAATCTAATTATTTCCATGTTATTTTATTCACTGAATAACTAAATATCTTTTATATTTCTATTTTCTAACTAAAATTTCAATCCATGGTTACTTAGTATTTTGAATTATTATACCAATTGAAAATAAAGAAACCGGTTTTGGTAATAATTTTTCTGATTAATTTCGTGGAACAAGATTTTTATTTTGCATAATATCCACCGTAACTGCTTTGACTTGCATCCAGACTGAAGGATGACATTTGTAACTACTACTCACTGTTTTTTTTGTTTAATATGAACATTTTGTGAAGTAACTGAGTTGCGTCTTTTTGGAACACCCTGTATAATAAACCATTTAGAGCCATTTACTTATAATAAAATACAATTTTGAAAAAATCTATTTTTACAGACCTGCCTTGGTATGGTGGACCTCATAGACCACAGCAACCATAGATATGAAGCATTTAGTTTTGTAATACATTATATGCCTTCCTAATTTTAATCTTAAATTTGACCATAATAGGATGTTTGGTTTAGATTTTATAGCCATTTAAGTGATTTATTGATTTTTTGGCCCAAAAAAACGGTAATCAATAATCTTTTCCATTTATTATGGATTTGTCTTATTGAATGTTTAATGGATCTACACACCAAATTTGAAGTCAATCTTACAAACTTTTATTTTTGGCCCTCTATGACGTCATCGGCCCTTGTTCGGACCCGCTATCAATTTTCTTTAAAAAATCGTTTACCCTAAACATTCCAAGCTATTTATGTTTTGATTTGATCTTGAAGAGATGTTGTTTTTATGTTGAAGCCATATTTATATATTTTTACACATCTTTTGGTTAGATTACTTTCATTTCTATGATGTTAATACTGTCGAAGGCTTGACTGGTTTTGTTTTTTGTTTTTGTTTTCTGCAGTAAAGATTTATTCTACATTTGATTGAAGTTATCGTTATTGAGCTAGAACATAATATGTGCACCCCCCACCCTTAATCAACGAAGGTTTAAGATTTCTAATTTTCACGAGTGATAGTATTTCTAAAATCTTGATATTTCTTTTGGTGAATTTTAGAATCAGTTTGACACCAAATACCAAGCGACAGTTGAAGACATTTTCTCCCGACGATTTGAAGTACGAGATCACTTGATATCTCTGGATTTGCTCGATACTAGTGGATCGTATGATTTTCCCGCAATGCGACGTATATGCATATCTCGGGCGTCAGCATTAGTATTGGTGCTGGCACAGGACGATAGTTATTCTTTTGAACATGTGAGTTTTTGTTATAATCAAAAGCAACTTTAATAAATAGTTTGTGTTCAAACCAGTTCTCGAAAAGAAAATAGACTAATGTATAATTATAGTTGACAATGAGTTTGGCCCTCGCTCATTAAAACTGTAATACATTGAACGCATAATTTTAAAATTGTACCTACATTTTAATGTAAATGTTAACCCATATTGTACCGCTACTAGAAAAATACAATATTATTTTTCTATTGCTTTTAAATATGGTTGTATTATAAAACAAAAAAAAAAATAGGAGAAAAAACTAAATGTTATTTAGCATGGATTAATTAATTGTCTCTGTTAGATAATATATGTTCCATACTTTGATGCATGTAACTTTTAAATATTGTACATATTCATTTAATTGTATTTTATATTTGCAGTCTTGAAGGATTTTACCTTGTAACATTAATGTAAAATGGTAGTATAGCTAAGTCAGTTTAAACAGGAAAAAAGTTGTTAACTCATAGAAATTTTTATTAATTAAAGAGCTAACAGTTTTGAGCGCATTTCAGTTATTTTATGATTTTAGTTAACACACTTTTATGCATATTTCAATTATTTTATGGTGTGAGCTAACACACTTTTTGCCATTTTTGGCTAATAATAATAATATTATTACAGGTTTTTTTAATGTTTTTGTCGTTATATTAAGGTGTAAATCTGTTTTATTTTGAAAATAAAATAAAGGAAATAGGTATACCAATTTGTAAATTAAACCTTAAACAATTTATAATTAATTTTTACTTTATTCGATACTTGAATTATAAATTATAGAGTGTCACATTAAATATTGCGTTTTTATTCTAAACCAGACATAATAGACAAATTACTTTAAAGATTAGTATTTATAATTATCAAACAAGTCATTGTAATAATAAATATGAACACATTAGTATAATTTCACAGATTCACATCTATCACCTTTTGGTAGTGATCAATGAGATTTCTAAATTCCTTCTTAAGCCTTTGTGGTGTAAGTGACTGTAGAAATTCAATGATATACTTTCGAAATTCCTGCAAATTAGCAAAATGTTTGTTGCGTTTTTTGAGATTCCATATTTCAAAATATATAACGATCCTGCAGATTTAAATCTGGTGAATATGGTGGTGGAGGTACTAAATTTATGACTAGATATTCCAGATATTGTTCCACCAACTGGGCTTTATGGGTCTCGCATTGCCATGCATTATGAAATTTCTTTCCAGGGGTTCATGTGTATATCAGCAATTAGATTATCCAAATATTCCAAGTATCTTTCAGCATTTATTGAGGCCCCATTTTCCAAAATCTCAAAATAAGAATTACCTGCGAAATTAGAAGCCACAATAATAAGATACTTTTTGTTTCCAAGGCTTTTGAAAACAAGAAGAGGTCTATCACCATCAGCATCAACTGGTACCCATTTTCAAATTTGTGACGGATGATTTAATGTTAATCCACTTTTCATCTATTATATACCTCTCCTTTGCTATGTTTCTATCAGCCTGTTGCATCCCAATACATGTGCCTCTAACTGCTGTGTACTCAGAGTATGGTACAACACTTGATCTTCAACAAGATCTTCATTGATAATGGTATACACACTTGTTTTTTTTTACCTTCCTGTGACTTGCGAGATGGTTCGACAGGAAATATTATCATTCTGTTCATTTAATTGGCGTACCTATACATATGTTCTACATTTTCATCAGACTTTTGGATTCTGGTTTTGCTAACATTATCCATTCGATACAATCTTGGCCAATATCATTTTCAAGCAATGTTTGTATACCCAACAGCGGAAAATCATTAATATCTTAATAATAAATTATTTATACGAAATTTATAAAGTGCTACTTTATAATACGAGAATATCTATTACTCCGAGTGAGCGAAGCCAACGAGGTTTAATAGATATGTAAGTATACGTTATTTTATTCTATGCAGTCATTGGAAATTCACTTCTATGAAATTTTGAATTATAAGAAGAACTTGTCGTTGTTGGGAGAACTTCAAATAATATTCAACAATATGAGAAAGAATATATACCTATTGTTATTAAAGTTAGTATATACAGGCTGTCCCAATTTCAATGCCTTACTCAAAACTACAACAAATTTGATAATGTACATACTGTACATATATTTGTCAAAATTAAAAACAAAATATATGTACACATATCTCATTGAAACTAAGAAATAAGAATAATATTATTCTAAATAAACCACTTTGTAAATTAAACATTGAACAATTTATAATTAATTTTTAAATGTATTTGATACATGAAATATAGGGTGTCCCATTAATTATGGCATTTTTCTTCTACACCAAACATTATGAACAACTTACATCAAAGATTAATATTTATAATTATCAAACAAGTCATAATAATAATATATATGTAGGTACAATTTCACAGATTGGTACATCACATTCACATCTATCATCTTTTGACAGTGATCCAAGAGATGTCTAAATTCTTTCTCAAGCATTTGTGGTGTAAGTGACGGTAAAAATTCAGTGATATCCTCTCGAAGTTCCTGCAAATTAGCAAAATCATTGTTGCTATATGACAGTTTACAGATAATTTTCCACATGTCTTCCTCTTTTTTCACACACAAGTGAATTCTTTCCTTAACTGCTTTCTTACACATTTCGATCGTCACCATGCCAAATGCATTAACTATGCGAGTTCTGATATCAGAAAGTGTTGCAGGATGAGTTTTATATACAATATCCTTTATGTATTCCCAAAGAAAAATATCACAGTGGGAAAGGTCACTCCAGGAAATTTCCCCTTCGATCAATCCACCTTTTTGGTAATGTAACATTCAAATACTCCACAAATGCTGGTCGATAATAGTGGGCAGGAGCCCCATCTTGCATCAGGATACCTCTTCAAGGAATACAATTAGTGACATTTTCTTTAACATAGCCAAGTATATTTCACTATTCATTGTTTCGTCAAAGAAATATGGATTAGCTACACCATTTTCAGATATACCAGCACATACTGTGATTCCTCTTTTATCCATTGATTTGTATCTACATGATATTCATTATTCTCATTCCAATAAACAGAGTTGTGGCGATTTACGACACCATCTAATCGAAACTTAGCATCATCTGTCTATACAATTCAATCAAGCAATCCTCGACTATTGTCTTTCAATGCTATAAAATTTTTGCAAAATGTGACTCTTCTATCTGGATCATTTTTTCTCAGTGCTTAATGTAAAGAGTAACGATACAATGTGAGTACTAAATCTTTCTTTATATGCGATGGACAGATGTCTTGGATATATCCAATTCTGCTGCTACTTTTTTCACAAAGAAATTCTTTCCCAAATCACCCATTGCTCCTACAACAGCAGTGATATTCTTATTGCGAAGGCGAACACCTTTTACATATTCAAGTCTAACATCAATAACGCTACCATAAGTTGCTTCAAATAATCTTGCTACTTCCTTGCAGTTACTAGTTTCATAAAAGGTTTTAACAACAAGCACAAAATATTTATTAAAATCTACATACAACTATAGATTCACTTGTTTAGTCTATGGAAATTAAATAGATTTCATTGAATTATTGAATTATACCCACATTACCAAAATATTTGTTTCTTTTTTTTGAGTGAAATGTTCAAATATATGTATATAATTGATACCTGTATTTCTGCCTCATATTTCCTATATAACCCATAATTCTGCCTCAGCCACTTTTTAAGGCAGAATTACAGCCCTTGAGGCAGAATTATGGGGTACATATTTTTTAGTGAGGCAGAGTTATGAATATCAAATATATATATGTGTTACTTGCAAGTAATACCGAATTTCATCATAATTTTAATAAAAATAACATTATTATATTTTCTCCATGCCCATAAAGTATTCTTTAGAACTGACAGGACTTGACAGAGTGAGAAATGAAAAGGTGAGGGAGCGGATGACTATTGGAGAATTGAAAGGAAATTGGGGGGTGAGGCTCCGATGGTTAGGACATGTGGTGAGAAGAGAGGTGGACTATGTGGGTAGAAGAGTCAGGGGAAGATGAGCATTGAAGAATTGGAAAGACTGCATCCGTGAAAACATGGGGCAGGTTGGAGTCCGAGAGGAGCTGGCAATGGATCGCAAAAAGTGGAGGAAAATGATCCGCACCGGCGACACTATCTAATTGTGGGAAAAGCTAGAAGAAGAAATAATTCTCCAGGGATTGATCTATGTATGAGTATCGATGCATAGAATAAAAGTTTTTTTATGCATCGATAATAAGTTTACTCTCAAACTAAAATCATAAATTAACAGGCATTTTTAGTTTTAAAAAATAATTTTATACTGTATTTTATCACAATTTTTATATAAATAGCATAAAAATATATATGTCCATGCCATATAAAGTAATTCTCTATGACATATAAAATAGTCTATGGTATATAAAGTAACATTTATATAGATTGATTTATGTATGAGAAAATAAACTTATTATCTATGCATAGAATAAAAAAGTTTATCTCAGAAGACTTAAGGGTGCTTATACATGAAAAATAGTATTTGTGGTGATTTTTAATTTTTATTAATTTACATAATTGAACTATAAGGAATTCAAAAATCAAACTTAGAAATCTCATTATCATTATGAAATATTTATAAATTCAATTTAAAATTACTGTTTGAGTATATTTTCCTTTAAAAATCAAAATTTTATTATTTATTCATTTATTTTTTCAGTATGCTCAATATATTTTTTTAAATGGTTTTTAGTATGTTAATATATCTGTCATAGGGTTGTTTTAAGTATAAACTATTATATTACATTATATATTTTTTTATAGGTATACATACACTGAAAACACTTTCTAACCTTCTATTACACTATTTCATACTTATTGGTTGTAAAATGTCCGTTTCTTAAAAAGTAGTTTTTTTGTTTAAAAGTATATCAAATTTTTAACTGCATATTGCAGCTTTCTGAAATTTGTATCACTGTTCTATTATATTGTTGGATAAAATTACGTAGTATCTAAAAATAATTCTAAATTGAAGTTCTTTTTAATGCAACTGAAAGAGAAAATTGGCTAAAATCTGACTAGAAATGACATTTTTTTATAATTGAGTATAAAATATTTAGAAATAAAAATATTTTCCAATAACTAGCAAGATATGTTTAACATATCATCGGTCAGTATACTATAGCCTTAGTTGATACATTTTTAATATAGCCCTTTTTAACCAACATTTTACTATTAATTTACGGGAAATGCAAAATTTCAGAAACATGAAAAAATGTATTTTCATGTATATGAACCCTAGAAACAACAAATCCGATATCACTTCTAAAAGTCTTAACTACACTAATCATACAAGAACCATTTTGTATATTGTCAATAATTTAGTAAAACAAAATCATTATCTTATGCATTATCTTATTCCATTCAACCAAATCAATTGCCATCCGTTTTTAAATTTAAAATTGAACTTAGATGGCGATAAAATTGAAAGAAATACATCTCGGTTCTGTTATAATATTACTCATGACCAACAAGAAGCATCTGAAATCTTACTTATTATAGTGTTTTATTAATAATCAAAACAGCTGCTCCTCATTGTCAGTCAAAAATTATCTATTGTATGGAATCTGTTGCACTTTCGCACTTGGTAGATTTGCAGCATACTCGTATGTTCTAAAAATAATCAAAATCGTTTAAAATTGAGGGTGTTAATTAGCCTGAAGATTTGCAGCTTTTTATTCTCATATGTACTGTTTATATACAGCTCCTATGTCAAAATTTCATTATCTCGCCGATCAGCAGCAGAGATATGTACGACGCAGAGGAGGCTCAGAGGCCGTATTCAGGTATAGGTAATACCTAATTTTTAGTAGGTATTACCTACTTTTTCTTGGGGGATAGCTAT
>JAUYWI010079453.1:0-13349 GCA_034780595.1 Parotoplana pacifica
GAGAAGGAATGGTCAAAGCAATTCTGGAAGGTCGATTTCTAGGGAAACGTGGAAGAGGAAAACCAAGAAAGGGTATGCTAGAAGAATTCAAACCAAACACCTATAGAGAATTGAAGGACCGGGCAGCAAGCCGAGAAGGATGGAGAACGTGGATGCCATAGAATTAAACCTGCCTAATAACTGATTCTGCAGGACACATAGATAGAAAATAAAAGTACAAAGATGATCAAGATTTCAATAATATAGAGATCATAGATATGTACATAGTTCAAATCATAGAGTAATAAATATATAAATGATTATTACTATGGTTCAAATATTAAACAAATTAGATTATAAATCATACATTAACCATTTCAGTGAAATTGATAATAAATTCAGGAAACGCGTATTTCATATAACAGATGTAGTTCTTACTTTGTAAAAATATTATCACTGTAATAGTCGCCTATTTTACTACTTATATAATTATATACAGAGTGTTCCAGCTTTTCCCACTGATAATGATAAGAATCTCTGTTATTTTATCCTTGTTTTATTATTATAAGAGTATTACAAAGTATTACAAGTTTCATAATACAGTAATAAAACTAAATACAAGCATGATTAGGAATATTACATAGATATGTACAAAAATTTTCAATATGATCGCCTTAGTAATGCTATTATTAGCGGCGGGAAAAGCGGGAATACCCTGTATATATACACATATATAAATTCAAAAAATAAAATAAAATTTCTTCGCAGTTATGGGATAAAAAAATAATATAATATCTTCTTCTGACTTTTCCTACATTTCGGAGGGGTCGCTTGTGCGGTACATTGCATCATCCCCTCGGACTCCCACCTTCTCATATCTTCTCGGATGCAGTCTTCACATTTCTTTTTGGGTCTTCCACACCTCCTCTTCCCAACCCTAATCTTTCTGACTCTTCTACCCACATAGTCCACCTCTCTCCTCATCACATATCTTAACCACCTGAGCTTCACCTCCCTCAGTTTTCCTTTCAACTTCCAATAGTCACCTTCCATCACCTTTTCATTTCTATGACAAAAACTTAATTAATAAAATCATTTTTTTAAATTTCATTAAAGTATGCCTTTCTTAAAATTATTGACATTTGAGACTGAAGAGAGCTGTTAGAAATTCCTCAGAATGAGAATCATGCATAGAGGAATTCCTAACAATTGCCTGAGTAGGTATTATTAGATTTCATGAAAATGGGCCAATTTATCAATATCCAATTATTAACTCGAATAATCTTAAATATAAAAACGATACGAGTAAGAGTGTGAGCAAATTTCAAAGAAATAACCTCAACAGTTTTCATGAATGCTCAAACTTAGCCATTTTTCTAAAATAAAATTTTTCTTTCGAATCTATAGTAATGGTATACTGTAGCGTTTACCGTCTCCCTTAAGATTTTTAAAATTTATTCAAAAGATTCAACGATTTTTTAAGAAACTTGACATTCTTCTGTTGCAAGTAACACTATTTTGGTCGAACCCCGCTAAAGGATAACAGGACTGCTCTTAGAAATGTGAAATTTACACAATATTATCAAAGTGTACCTTTTACAACAGAATCGAATTTTCTGGAAATATTGAGTTTTTTGTTCATAAGGTACAACCTGCGATATCCATTTTATTTTTTTGTAACAATAAAATTATTTTCTTTATATTTAACAAATTCAGAAAATGTCATAAAATATGTTGATCACAAAGTTTTTATTTTTACATATTCTGTCAAAAAATCAACCACGATATTATAAATTTAGGTAGGTACCTACATGTCTGCACATGTCATATTTATCGTCTACAGCAACGCGTTCGACCGCGCAGCCATGAGCAAATGTTTGTATTATGAGAATGATGGGATTCCCGAAACAAGAATCTTTATGTGAAACAAGAAGCATTGATTAGATATATGACACCCACACACAACCTTTCGTCAAGGACTCATTCTCTTGCCGAATCTTTTCTGTCTATATACCGAAATGATTCTGAGAGAGGCTGAAATTTAAGACATCGGAATAAAGGTTGGTGGTCGTAAATCTCAAATTTTAGGTCCGCAGATGAGACTGCCTTGTACACTAATGATATAGAAGAAGCAGAAAGTTTTCTAGACAAAGTTAACACCGCAGGAAAGCAAGATGCCTAAAGCATAATGTAAAAAAACACACATGAAAATCTATAAAAACGAAATAAATTCGATCAAGGTTAATTATGAAGAAGTGGAAGAGGTTGATCATTATATGTACCTGGGTCTATCAAAACCAGCAATGGCAGCTGTAGCGCTGATATCAAAGCCAGAATTTCTATGGCAAAGAACCGAATGATTGAGATGAATGACATTTGGAAAGATAGATCGCTACTTAAGAAATTAAAGAAAATCATGAGAACTTTGGTCTGGACTGTCATAATGTATGGTGCAGAGGAATGGATGATAAAGAAGAAAATGAGAAAAGAATTAGAGCGGCAGAGATGTGGTGCTACCGTAAACTTTTAAGAGTGAGGTGGACTAAGCATCGCACAAGCATCAGTGTTCTGGAAGAATTATAGGTGAAACATGAACCCCAGAACCTGATCATCAGGAAAAACTTGTTTGCATGCCATCAGCAATGCTGTAGCTTAATGAGGACAGTTATCGAAAGAACAACAACTGGCATTAGAAGGAGAGGCAGACCATGGAAAATCTATGATGACAACATCAGAAGTTGGCTGGAATGTAATATCGCAGAAACAACTAGTTCAACAAGAGACAGACCTCAATGGCAAATGACATGTCACCGAGCAGCAAGAGTGGCAAGCGTCAAACATGATGAAGCCGGATGAGTGAGTGAGTAACCTAGATAATTTTTAATTCTATTTTGTAATCATTTTGTCTTTATTATTGTTGTTTAATTGACATCCAAATGTCGACATTTTAAATTAAGTTTCAATATTTTATTGTGAATTTTACCATCTACTCGTATTTTTTAAAATATTTAAAAAATGAGAAGACTGTTTATACTTTTCTTTTCGATAACTAGGTATAAAAGCAATACTGCATATCAAATGCAAATTTGTTCATTTCTGTAAAGATTTTATCAAGCCATATTCAAATGATTAAATTATATCCTTCTATGTTTTGTTCAATACCTCTGATTTTGTACTCGTATCTATATTATGTGCGGATAGATCTTTTTGTGTTCGGATTAACTGTACACATGGTAGGGTTTTAGTAAATACAAAAAAAATCTGCAGATAGGTAGGTATACGTACCTGAGGTATACATACCCCTAACTTAATTTGAATCTATGAACTGCGTTTTGAAATATAGTGATATTTCTTTTTTCTGTATTATAAAACATAACTTCATAGGTACCTATACCTAACCTTCTAGAAATTCCAAACTATCATTTGAAAGTATATAGATATGTAGGCACTTTTTAGTTACGTATTTCAAAATATCTATTTGATGTAGATCAAGTTGACTTAAAAAAATGCTTACTAGGCGGATATACTGGTTAAAAACTAAAAATTTAAAAGGAATTTATAATAAATTTATTCAAAATATTAGAATGAAAAATGAAAGTTGACCTTAAAAGTAGTTATCTGTTGTAATTGATTATTGTCTCATGTAATAGTACAAATGTTGAAAAAAATAATATTTTGTTTGATATTTAGTTCATTAGCATTCGTAATTGCATATATGTAAACAAATTTGTAGAAATGTGTTATCATTTAAAGTATTTTAGTGTTTAAATTGGGCCTGTTTACTATCAACTAATAACTGAGTCTTTAGAAGGGTTGGTTGTCAATAAACAGTTGAAAATACAACTAAATGATTATGAAATAATTTAGAATCAATTCAACATTTAAATTGAGAATTTTTTTTAAATTGTAAAGAGAGGATTAAAAAGGTCAAAATTAAAAATTAAAATATATTTTGTTCAGTTAAAAGACTTTTTATGTATACCTACATTTATATTTAAGAAGCTAATGAATTTAGAAAATAAAACCTATATTAAATATTCCAAATACTGTTAATGTCGTTTAAATACTTTTCAAAATGCAGTTATAAATGTATTAGTGTACCTTTATTTTTAATCTGTATATTAATATAATATTATACAGATTAAAAATGAAAGTTTGCTTGTCCTCTTACATAGAAATTGTTTCATGTAAATTAAACAAAATAACTATCTTGCTGCAAGAAACTTTGTCTACTTAACATTAAAAGACTATTTTATTTAAAAATAGTTTTTATCGAGTAGCTAGAAAAGTGAATCTATGATGCATCGGATTTGGAATTGTTGCCTTGTGCGCAGTGTCAATGCGTTGTCTACAGATCACAGATAATAATGAGTTTTAGAAAAGGAGAAGTACAAATTTCAGGTAAGAAAAACAGGTTGTACTATAACTGAAGGAAGGAAATTTGAAAAAATGTGCGAGATTTATAACAAGTATAGATTATATAGAAAAATACATACAAAGCAAAAGCATTTCGTTCAGCAGTAGCAAGTACACTTGCTTTAGAGAAAAAGAATTTTGTGCTGTACTATATTATGCATCTAAGTTGATTCAGTTCTATAATTTTCCTCAGAGATATTTCGAGTGTGTTTTGTTTGGCTTGTTAACATGCTGTTATCACACATTCTATCCGCCTAGTTTTCAACATCTCTTCCATCATAATAGTCTCTTTGTTTAGACGCGAAGTGTAACTGTTGAATATTATGTTTACATTATTTTATCTTTATACAAAATGCAAACAATAGAACCTTTCTGTTTTCTAATCTAATTGCTTCCATCAGAGTTTAAATAAATTTGTTAAAATCCACGTCGTGCGAAATAAACTATGTCTGTTTCAACTCGCAGTGGACGTAACATAAGTTTTAAAAATGAACCAAATAATCTAGCAGCACAGCGAATGTCGTCCATCTCGGCCACCAGTGCCTCACCACCACTCATTCCAAAGTGCATCAAATATTCAGCATCAGACAACCAAAACCGGATCTCTAATAAAAAAACAAATATTAAACAATATTCAGACAGTGCTATTGTTACCAGATCTTCAGTAATTTTCAATGGTAACAAACAGAAATTGCCACATAAAAGTGAAATAAAACCTCGTACAAGCAGTTTGGATTGTGATAACAGAACGCAAACTACAGCAATATATTTAGAACCGTTGCTGAAAAGCAGTGAAAATCTATACAATAATTATGAACTTGAATGCAATTATGAAGTATCATCTCAAAATTACAATATTGATAATAATTCGCGATATACATACAGCGAGCAAGATGCCATTCATTATGATAATGAAGATTATTATATTGACGAAAAACCATTCGTAAATGAACATCGAATATTTAATCAGACTATAAGTAGTACGCATCAAGACCAATATCAAAATAACATCCAATACCAACATCGGCATCAGCACCACCACCATCAGCAGCCTCAACGACGAAGACAACAGCATGAAGAAGAACAGGAACAACAAAAACAACAATATCATCATCATTATCAGCAGCAGCAACAAATGAAATTGTCATGTGATCAGAATGAAACTCTGAAAGGGTATAGCAAACGTTCTAACAGAAAAGTATCACGTAGTTCGAAAAATAATTACAATTCCAGACAGAGTCCGTTAGTAGATGTTGGAGAAGAAGATGAAGAATTATCTGAATGTTTCAATGATGAAAAGGTTGACAGTTATTATGAAGATGAAAGGACGAGAAATGACGATTTATATCAGTGTGACAAAACTGTCACATTTTATGAAATTAACAACGAGAATGCTCCCACTGTTAGTGAAAAATCTATTGACACAGAAACAGACAAAAAACAAGAAAATAAATCAGTCGAACAAAAAAAGAAAAAGAAAAAACGAAAGTTGTATCGACCACGTAGAAGTAGTAAACTAGATCGAGTTATCAGATTTTTGGAGGATAAAAGAATTAAAGACCAAAGTGAACTTTATCAGCTTCAAGACTTACAAATGCCAAGACTTCGCTTGGTGCTCAATGTTATCTTTGTTACTTTAGGAGTCAGTTTTCTTTTAGCTGTGGTTGTTGTAATTGTGTACACAACCTTCATCAGGTAAGAGATGTAGTCCCTGATATATCTTTATAGAGAAAAACATTTTTGAATATTTTAGGAATAAAAATAGATATATTTCGAGAAATTAATTTGCATACCTATTTTCATAATTTTTTTCATGTTTTTTTACGAATGTACTGGTAGCCTCATAGGTAAATCACTCTAAAAGCTTATATAAATCATTTTTGGAAATAAAAATTTAAAGATTTTAAGATAAACCCATATTCACCAAAAATAATGCAAACAGTCAGCAATTTTGATCTAGCAACTTCAAAGTAAAGCAAACGATTGTGACATGATGAAGAATTAATTTGTTTAATTATCTAATCAAATATAGACCACACGAAAATATTGTATGTATTTAGCCTTTGTAAAAGGAGCTTTTGGAAATAGATAGTAGGTACTGTTTACCAAATTCTACATCACAGAGCCATGATAGATAAAATAAAGATACCTATCTAGTTTCTATGTACAATGTAATACATAATATTGTATAGATTGTTGAACAAATTAATGCAACATTCAGAAATCAATATACGTTTGTACATATAAATTCTGGCCTAAAACGTTGAAAATTTAAAAATAGTTATAATGGATTTCATATTTGAACAAATTATTAAAAATAATTAAAAAATAAGAAATTTGATTTTTTTTGACAGTGATCTATGTATACTCAGCTGATTAAGGATATGACATCATTCATAGATTAGGTAAGTACTTACTAAAAAACATAAAAAGTTATTCATTATAAAACATATTCATGATATTACCAGTAATCCATTTATCAACAAACTAATAATTGTCAAATTATTACACCACATTCTATCACTTATAATACTATCAACTTCCCCAGAATTTTAACTACAGGGTGCCCACTAGAAAACTAGTAAATGAAAAAATATTCATTCTAAATAATAATTACAAGATTTATATTTGATATACAAACAAAAAAAGTATTTTTATAATACACTAATAGCAGGGTACCCACTAGAAAACCAGTGAATATCATTCAGAGCTTTATTCATGTCTCTACATTTATAGCTGTTAGTCAATTCAATGCCACTAATTAGTGTATTATGGCAGAACAGCACAACGTTCGAAAGCAGCTATCTGACTTCGAACGCTAAGTAATTGTCCTCTTTAAGACAGAGAATCCAACATGGGGATTGACTAAATGTGATTCTATTTTGCCTAAATGTTTTGAGCAAATTACCAGAAATCAGCTCAGCAATGTTGCTGACCGATTGATGAGAGAAGGTTCTCCATTAGCCAGCGCACGGAAAAAAGGTACTGGACTAGCATAAAGAATTTCAGATGAAAATCGCACTCGTGTGAAGGAGTTAGCCCTTTCACCATTGGTCAAAGAGGTATTCAACGTTAATTTTAGTCACCGAGAAATTGCAATGGAAATGGGTTTATCAAAAGGGTCCGTCGTTAATATTCTCTCTAAATCCAAGCTGAAGTGCTGTCGGAGGGTAAAGTGCAACATCCTTACAGAGCAGCACGAAAAAAGACGAATGAATAAGTCGCTTGCAATGGCAGACCGCTTTGATCACTCTTGGAGGAATGTTTGGATTTCTGATTAAGCACATTTTGGACTTTGAGCTCCATTAAACAGCCAGAATGAGAGAATTTATCGAGAGGTAACTGTGAAAACTGACATATCCAATGAGGGCCTACTGGTTGAAGTACACCGCTTGCAGCCGTCAGTCATGTGTTATGCGGCCGTCTCCTGGCATGGAAAGACTGAGATCCTGTTTGGTGAAGGAGAAGCCACTGGTCAAGGTGATGTTCTACCATATCGAAGAAACAAGAAGAGGATCAATCAGAAAGGCTAAGAAATGTGTTCGAAGACATCAGAGATATGATGCGACAGAGACCATGAACATGGCAGCAAGATGGAGCGAAAGCGCACACTGCCAAAGCCATAGTTGACTTCTTGCAGAATACATCGCCTGACTTCATTGCACCAGAAGATTGGCCAGCAAAAAGTCCAGATCTTAATGTAATGGACTACTGCATTTGGAGCTTACTTTTGCAGCTTTACAAAAACATCGGCATGAATTAGACACTATTGACCCACTGAAAGATGTACTCCTCAATGGTTGGAATTCAATCTCTCGGACCACAATTCAAAGTGCAACAAGAGCTTGGGTGTTGCCCTTACGTCGGTGTCATGCAGCTAATGAACGGTATTTTGAAGATTTGTTATGAAAATACTTTTTTTTTTGTATATCAAATATAAATCTTGTAATTATTATTTAGAATGTATATTTTTTTCATTTACTGGTTTTCTAGTGGGTTGTCTATGTATATTTGACCAAAAGAATAGATAATACACCGGTAACTTATATTTTGAACTAGAGTGCTCTTAGGCATATATCAGCAAGAAGACTAATAAAATTGGTGTTGAAGGAAAATGACCTCTATCGAACTAAAGAAAGTCGAAAAACGGAACAAAAAATACTTTTTGGACAACCTACAGATTCAGAAATAATTGATAAGTGACTAGGGCCAATCAACACTTTTACAAGGGTGTGTTGTGGAGGCGAGAGGGACTATTACTATACAAACAGTGATCCAACATATTGCTTTTGCATAGAATTTGGCTTCATTTTTTTTATATAGAAAAGAATAGGCAGTAAGCAATCTATAGTATTCATTAGTCTATGCTTTAAATTTTATATTAATGATTTTTTTTAAATACGGAGACCGATTGCAATAATGTTCTATTTTTACTTTTCGAACGTTTAGGCCTAATTTTATTTTATATTCAACCACAACTGTATTTTACTATACCTACCTACAGGTAAAATAGGTATTGACTTCTAAAAATAGCATTTGTTATGTTAAAAAATACCTTCAATTGCGCAAAATAAATCAATAACATATAAATGTAAAAATTAATGAATTTTTAGCTCGGTTAACCATAAATATTGAAATAGCTTGAATTAAACATCGGTAATAATTATTTATTTTATCAGGTGTTATTTTAAGTTATATAACTTAAAATAACACCTACCCGACTATTTCTATTAGGTACCTAGGTAACTATCCTAAAATAATGGAAATTACAGTACTGAGTTACTTTTCTCTAATTTTAATGTTTCATGCATCCGTTTTTTCTTTATCAAAAGAAAATACAATATTTTTACAGAATGCAAAATTGCTATAATGGTAATCTAGACCGTTTGCTATCTTAACTAGCTACCCGTGCGAGAGTATTATGTGACTGAAAAATGGGCTAAACGTTGGACATCTAACACAGCTAATACATTTGAAATCCTAGACAATTGGGGTCAGTAGATTGAGCTTGTGCAAATTTCATAGAAATCAGTTTAGCAGTTTTCGAGTTATTAACCTCAAAATTAGTCATTTTTCTAAAATTTATTCTATTTCTTTCTTTCTTCATCACCGATAAAATGATCCCTAAATTTTATCCGATTTGGATGAAATTTGTCACACATATTAAGTGTCCGAGGAACTATAAAAATCCAGTTTAATTTTGTTTATACACCCTAGCTACCGCCTAGAAACGAGTAACATGTGTTAATAGTAGGTATAAAACGAAACTTCACTTATTTAATGAACGAGAATAGAATTTGATGCTGATTGAAATAAGAATTATTTTAATACGATGTATGGTTTGTGAGATACATTATTTTAAAGTTATAAAATAAACTTAAATTTGCATTTTTGTTAATTTATAGTGCAAAATATTTTTTATAGAGAAAGTCTGAATGGCTTTCTAATGATCAAGAGTTAGATTTTCTACTAAAAGTTGCTATCTATTTAGCTAAAATAAATGAATAAAACGAATATAAATGAAAGAAGATTGACCAAAAAGGTATTTTCTAAGTTTTTTGTTAAATATGTTAAATTAAATATGATTAGCTATAATATTTAGATTGGACGGAATGTTCAAAGCAATGTTCAAAGCAATTCTGGAAGGTCAATTTCTAGGGAAATATGGAAAAGAAAACAAAGAAAATAGATGTTATAAGAATTCAAACCAAACTCTATAGAGAATTGAAGGAAACAAGAACTTCAAACTTTACTCAAAATAAATGAAGCTCCACTCCAGTCATTTGGAGCACTTGGGGTTGGAGTGCCAAGTTTAAAATATTCTGGCAGAAATGGTTCAACAGAAGTTGTGCACCCATTAATACTGTGATCCTTGTGCTTTTACTTCACAGTCTGTCAAAAGTAGTTTTCTGAGCCAACTGAGGTGCGAAATCTTCAAAAATAGAGCATGTATCCTAAGAATTTTTCCTGGAATACACAATCATTTCAACAATATATTTCTTTATAAGTTCTTTTTTTCTGTTTTCTACTAAAATTGAAGAGCTGCCATAGAAAAACTGAAAACTTTTGTGAAACTTTGTGCCATCCTTTCCATCAATTTTAAGCAAAATAACTGCGTGAAGAATCTTGTTTCCATTGGCAATGAATGATGTTAGACTTAAACCAAGATTGTACAGCTGCAGCTGCCGTAGATAAACACACTTGCATTTAAAACTAATATCTACACTCTATGTTGTCTTAAAATAATGTTAATGATGCTGTGGTAGCACGGTAGCTTCAGTGTTTTATACCAAGTTAATGAGTCATTCCAATAGAGAATATTTGTAAAGTGCATGGCAAAAGAGAGTTACCAGGTAAATTTCTGGGGGCAAAATTATGGAGGGGGGTCTAAAATCAGACGTGTCCCCACCCTAAAGATTATTGCTGCTCAGGTGTGCCGAGAAGGATGGAGAAGTGGATGCCATAGAATTGAACCTGCCTAATAACTGATTCGACAGAACATACTATTAGTATATTAATCATACCTAAGCATATTAACAATGATCTTTGTTTTCTTAAATTTTGTACCAATTTAAACCCCTCAATCAAAAAACAAACAAATGTTTTGGTAATATGGGTATATTTCAATGAAACCTTTCGACTTCTATAGACTAATCAAATGAATCTATAGTTGTATGTAGATTTTAATGAATATTGATTAGTTTCGAAGGGGAAATTTCCAGAAATGGCCATCCCGATCATCAGACCATACCTACTTTGAAAAAAAGATATTGTATATAAAACTCATCCTGCAACACTTGCTGATCTTAAAACTTACATTGTTGATGCATTTGACATGGTGATGGTCGAAATCTGGAAGAAAGCATGCCGGAAAGTAGTTAAGAAAAGAATTCATTTGTGTGTACAAAAAGGAGGAATACATATGGAAAATTATCTATAAACTGTCATATAAAATTATTTTATTCTTCTTTCTTAGTTTCAATGAGATATGTGTATATATTTTTTGTTTTTAATTTTGATAAATATAACTACTTCATTATCAAATTTGTTTTGTTTTTGAGTGAGGGATTCAAATTGGGACACTCTGTATATCTTCGACTTTGTTACTCTAAAATTTAAAAAAAATAATTTAATTCATGTACTGAAATACCTAGTTACTTAATGATTATCTACTTAGAGCCATATCAACCTAAATACTATAGCTAATCAAATTTAATTTCACTATATCAAGAATTTTTGGAATTAGTTTTGGAGAGCTAACCATCTTTAGTGCCTTTTGGTCAATCTTCTTTATTAGCAATTTGCATTCTGTAAAACAAAATTGTATTTTCTATTGATAACGGAGAAAACGGATGCCTGAAACATTAAAAATTGATTCTTTTAACTATAATTTATGTATAAAACATAAATAGTGAGTAAAAGAATCAATTTTGGAAAGTCGACCAAAGAAAACATCGGTACCTATCATCAATAAAAAGTGAATCGATAAATTTGTCCGAATATCATAACAACAAAATTTAGACTAAAAATGCTCTTAGAAGTAACAATTATTTTTTTGAAAACTAAGTCGAATTTAAATTTTCTACATACTATACTACCTAATTGTGCTACAATTGCTGCTACTACAAAGTCCCATACCAATACTTATCTTGTTAGGTAATGTTTTGAATAACTTTAACAGTCAACATTGTTAGTAGGTTGAAATAAAACTATTGCTTTGCTGTTATTGTTACAAATCAGTAGGTATACACTCAGACATGCGTGGTGGCCAGAAGAATATTTGAGATATAGGACAGTTTATTATGGATTCAAGACATTCAAATGTTTTATTTTTCATTTAGATTCCAAAAAAATCAACATTGTTTTAGAAGAATTTTCATTGTTGAATGGCTTAGGATGTGCCTAATCATAGATCCTACAGACTTCGATGTCATAGTGTAAAAAATGGTAGTTTGTTGAAATTCATTGAATATTTTTCTCTAGTTGTGGGCATTTTAGGTTTCCTGAAGACAACTTAACTGGTCACTTTACAGTGGGCTAAACATAATTTTTGTGTTTGCTCAACTCAGGCCATATACATATTATGAGACTATTTTAAAGATCTAAATGTTTAACAAACATGAGTTTTAAATTGAACTAGAAAACAAAAATGAACAAAAAAAATTATTTTGAAGTTTCGGGCTCAATTGAATTGCCCAACCATTTGCAACTCCCATGCATTCTCAAGTGTGCAATTAGGTAATGATATAAATATGTATGCAAAGATAATATGAACATAGGTCCTACAGAATAACAATTCTTGATCAATCTGAAACCAAATGAAATGCGTACTAAGTAAAAAGATCCAAATTGCATAATACCTACCTACCAAATAGGCCATAGAAATACAATTATTCTTATTTTTATATGAACAAGTTATGTAGGTATTAGAAACGAAATTGAACACACAAATCGAAGCACAGTGGAGAAATTAATTAGTTACAATTTATTATTTTATACTATTGATAAATCAATATATTAGGCCAGGTCAGTGGCGGATACAGGATTTTCAAAAAGGGGGGGGGGCGCTAGAATCCATGAATTTCCGAATAACATATTATAAAAGTTGTGTACCAATCCGAACAGCACTTAAAGATGCCAAATACTAAAAATTGAAAGGCCAATTGTCTAGACAAATAAAATAAAAATCCGAACAATGATAAATGCTCCAAACGGCGCTTAAAATTCAAAATTGTACTAGAAAATATAAAGCCTTGTTTAAACAATTGAAAAATTTTCCGAATAGCACTTAAAAATTCCACTGCTCCTTTTCCTTTTTTCCTACCCCCTTTTCTTTATTTCCTTCTTTTCATACCCTCACCCTTTCCTTCTTTCTTCACCTCCCTTCTTTTTACACCTCCCTCAATTCCTTTTTTGCTATACCCTTTTCCTTCTCCCCCTCCTTTTTTCTCCCC
>JAUYWI010079464.1:0-13349 GCA_034780595.1 Parotoplana pacifica
TGTCACCTGGCAGGACCACCCTCTCGTAAGAGCAGTGCCTGCAGTAGTAGTGACGTGTTGTGATAGGAGACCTGCTGAGAAAAGCACCAAACTGATGATGTTGGCTAGAGAAAATTGGACATTAATTTCTATCATGACTGGGCTGTGCAGGTGACATTCATAGTAACTATTTCTGGTTGATATTACGTTTTAATATTGAGAGCAACACACTAGAGACATTTTAGGACAAAGGAGATACAACTGCAGTTTGTAAAGTATTCTTTCTCCTGTTTTATCAATAGATATTTTTGATATCTATGATTTTTTCTGTTTAATTTGTGGAGTATTTTACTCAATGTTTCTTCAACAGAGAAACTATTTTAGTACATACTTATGTTTTTACGTTTTTATTGACGGCAAGAAATGATGTTTTTAGCTCGGCATACCCAGAGCCTACATAATTTTGTACGCGTCGATTAGATATTGGCTTTTAATGGTAATAGTCATTGTTATTAGCTGTGCATTTTGAAACTTATGTACATATACTCAAATAGTCAAATAAGTGCAGCTTCATTTAAAATTGTTCAATTTGGTTATAGTCCATTTTGTTATGTAAAGATCAATCATTGGGAATGATCTACAAAAGAAGAGATGGTAGTTTCTACCTTTAAACAATTTTTTTAAATATTTAAAATTTTGTAAAGCAGTCCATGGATTTTATTTAAAAAAATGCGGATTAGAAATCTAGAAAATGTTGTTTGCAAGAAATGCAACATGAACTCTTTATTATTATAGCGTCAGTGCTATCCAGGTGTAACGTCTGAAAAATAGTCAAAACTTCGCAATATAAAATCTTTTTTCTGCGAATCAATTTATAAATAGATGCACAATGATATTTATTATGATGTAACAGACGTCTAGTGATTAATATTATGTTATTTTGAGTACTGATTCATAATCAAGCTTTCATATTATATTGTCGTTGGTATTTTATTTTTGTGATTGCATTTTTTGCATCATTTACCTGGTGGTGTCTGATGAGAGGTGATTGTGCTATTGTCTGCATAGTTGACGTTCTAGTACATAGTTCTTATTAGAGATCATTGTTCTGAGGTATTTGTTCGCTATTTTGACCTATTTTTGGTCTTGTTCTCCACGTGTGCCTAATAATTGAATTAATTACTTGGTTGTGTTGCCCCTGCTGTGGTATTATTGTAGATACTGTTACAGCAGCTATAAATTAGTCATGACATTTACCAACTTTCCCGTTTAATTACATACATTGCTTAATTTTATTAGCTGTACCTACACCAGCTCTATCTTCTTTTACTCTCCTCTCCAACTGAGATAACATATTATTATGTGCACATTGATTGTGTACTTAGTCCTCTATTATACTCGTGCTGTTGATTTTTATTTTTATTTTTACCTTTGACATCCGCTAAGATTATGTATTTATTGTAATCTAAACGAATTTTATTACCACATCCACCTTCACAATGAAAGAAATGGCTTATTTTGGTCAAGCAAATGGATTCTACTGAGTTTTGTACACTATAAAATGCAGTGCCTTTCGCGCTGTTTGTTGCTCACACTATATCCATCCTTTTATTTAAAAAGACTATTTATGCATTTTCATCACCCTCATTTTGTTTTTAATATAATATTTTACATTTTTACTATCTTGTAAAACTTTTTTGATGATTTTATGGCAAATGTTCATTCAATAATAGCGTTGGACTTTAAGACAACCATACTTTACATAACGAAAAGCATGTTCTTTAGAACCCTTTACATGGTGTAAGTTCTCGATTTTAAAATTTTTATTTTATTGGTTTTAATTTTATATTAAGTAATCCAATTAATTTTTTGCAAGCGAATTATTTTTAATTTCAATCCTAAAAAAAGCCACAAGAGGTGTCAATTTGACATACAGGTTAGAGAATATCAATGCGGGTACATATTCCAAAAACTACGAGTACAAGACTTCTCGAGCTGAGATTATTAATACTTGTCTGATTCTTTATGAACTGTATCTATGGAGAAACTATGTCGTTGTATACACTATGTGTAAAAATATGTAGGTAATGACTTGACTTCCAGGGTAAAAATGAAAGCAGCGAACTGCTCTTTTATCCAGTAATCAAGTTTGTTCCAGGGACGTCCCTGGTTTATTATTGAGATTCATTTTCTCTTGTAATAAAACTGGCTATCGAAAGACTTAATTTTATATTATTTGAAAAATGATTGGCTTTTAATTATAAATGTAATAAATGTACTTATATTTATGATTGTAATTTTTTAAAGAAGATATTAATTTATTAATCGCAGGGTGGCCCATACATAAGTGACCGAACTTGCCTATTTGAATATTTACATATTAATATAGGTACTTGAACATGCCAATAATGCACAATTTTGATATGACATCCAGAATTATTCAACAATTCTATAAACATACAAATTTCATAAACATTTTCGGTTGCATATTATGTGCTACCCTGATGACTAATTTGACGATAATTATGTAGCTAGTTCAGATTTTTGTATTTGATTAAAAAGTAAAATAAAAATTGATCAAAACACGAGAAAGGATATACTATTGATATTTACCTAACAATAATAACTAAAATTGTATTTTTGTTTTTGATTGTTTTACTATAATATTTTGAAATTATAGAATTACTCGAATCATAATATGTTCTAATGGTGAAACTATTCTGTTACTACATATCTAGTAGAACGCCAAGGATCAAGACTCATGATACATCCTTATACTCTACGTACTCATTCATAATACATCATTCTCTTCGAGTTAGTGATTTTTTTGTTCCAGTTTCTTCAAACTCTGGCTTTGTCACAAGTTTAAAAAACATCGTTGTTTTTTTTAAAATTTAATCTCATGAATCTATGAAGTACTAGGTTTTCTAATAAACTCAGCCACTACCACTGTATAATCTATGTATATGATATCAATGTGTGGCATAGAAATATATGTTTATTAACTATAAACATCCAAGATACAAATGACAATTACAAGTCAATTTCTGTATGCACAACAAAGCTAGTCAAATATTAAAATCAAAGATTATATATTAATAATCTTTGATTAAAATCTCCAGTAAGAAACTCAAAAATTGCCCAACAATGTCTGTTTTTTGTACAAAAATAGTCCCAGAAGATGCAGTTATGCATAGACTTTAAATTTATCAACTCTAATTAAAACAATTATCATGCTTTTGTTTTTCATATTTTGTGCGAAATAAATGGCATTTTGGACAATTTTTTAAAATTTAATATCTTTGCTGTCCATAGTGACTTGTAGTTTTCACATATGATCTTTTCTGTAGTTAATAAAAATATATGTGTGAAAAGATACCAAAGTTTGTCGTACGTAAAAGTAGGTATTTGATTCTGTGAAATGAAATTATAAATGTATTTTTTATTAAAAGTGATTTTAAAAATCATTGTTTTATTTTAATTACGATCAAGTTATAATGTTTAGGTACATAGAATCTGTTATGTAATATACCTATTTTTATATGAGACCTGCCTTTAACCCTTCATACATAATCCATTTTTTTTTATCTGATAGGTGAAAGGAGTATCCATATCCCTATAGAACTTTATTTTTTGGTGCAATGTGGAATAAAAAAAGAAATCAATATGGGAGAAAGTTATAGATTTCGATGATATCATCAAGTTCAAAATAAAAGCTCAAATTTGGTACATAATTTATCTCTCAAATATTTTTGAAATGTTATTTATAGATGAATTTGGCTCTAAATCATAGTTGAAACATTGCTATATATTGCTCAAATTTAATATTTAGAAAATTAGATTCTACTCTGCTGGTCTGGATTGATTTTTCCTAAAAAGTAATAGGTAATACCTACTCTTATTTTGGTTGCGCGACCTGTCATATTTACAGTGCTTTGCTTCACAGAGTAGAGATAAACTCTGTGGTCATGATACTGAGGCTATTCTGTCGCAATACTAAAGCTGAAGTTCCTATTCCTTCCACAAGTATTTGAGCCTCGCTCACTCAAGAAAATCCACCAAATAATATGCAATTTTCTTATCAGTTTGTAGGAGATCCTCCGCATATCTTTGGCTGGCATAGAAATCATATTTTTTATTCCAAAACATATATAATATATTTTTAGATATAAGTCGTTACTCTATAGAATTTAGTTTTAAAAAGCGATATGGAGGCCGATGACTGGAAAATTCAATAAATGATCTTTATAGGTTTGCTGAAAATGTTTGGTGCCATGAATTGACGTTATAAAAATGTGCAAAACAGATAATTTTTCAGAACATCTCCTTTAGTTTCTGAAATAATGTTTTCTCAAAATTTGTTTTAATTACGGGCTGTATCGCTTTTACAGAATGAAAATGCAATTTTATGACTTGTTTATTCTCATTTAAACTGATAAGTTGTGTTAGTAGAGTTTTATTTTTATTATATAATGTTGAATATTTGATTTTAAAAGTATATATTTTAATTCTATACTCACATGACTACAAAATTTATTAATAAAACATAATTTACTGATTAATTATATACTTAGCCTAGTTGATTGATATCAACAATTGCTAAAAATATTAACTTTGGGAGACAATACTATATTGTAATGAAGTTTAGAAACAAAATGCTAATATAAAAGTTTTAAGAAGTTGTAATTATGTTAATTGTTAAACTAGTCTTGTTTATGAATTTTAAGTTGGATTTGTTTAATGTTCAGGGACAAAACATACTACAAAAATATATCTAGACAATCCTCAACTAGAGTTAGATGTCTTTGATAATTTTATAAACTTCCTATTTTAGCTTATGTCTTTTGAATGAGTTATGCTATGCTAGGTTTAGAAAAGTAGCTTCACTCCTGACCTGTTACATGACTAACATAAACAATTAACATATGCATCTGGGCTACTTACTGGTGATTTACAATTAACAAATCAGGTAACTGCTGCCCAACAAAACTTTTTCATGACCAATAATACATAAATACATAACCCATAATAAGATTGATTGAAAAATTTATTACCTAGGATAAAGTACACAAAATTGTCTAGACATCCAGCTGCCTAGATGATTTTTTTGGTAAATATCAAGACATTTAAATGATTTTTTTGTAGTATACTACAAAATATGTCATATTACTAGGCTATGGAAACAAGTCAACTCATCCCTTTGAAAAATTGTTTTTTTACTAACTTATCCCATAACCATCTCATTTGAAAACCAACTCATCCTTTTGACAACTCACTGGACAACTTGGTTTTTACCAACTCATCCTAAAATGTTATGATTAACTAGCTTAAAATTGGAAGTATAAATTTCCAATTATTTTTTTTCTCTTAAATTTAAATGTATGAATTCATTTAGTTAAATTCAAAGAGACAACATTAGAAATGTATTTTAATTTTATGCATGTCATTTGCATTATTTTTCACTTTGATACCTAGTAAAATAAAATAAATAATTATAAAAATATGTACATAATGATATTTATATATTAAATTTGTACTTAATTATTATTTTAACATATATTTAAATAATGTATGTCCAAATAATATTTATGGTCAAATATTTATTTATCAAAATCAATTGATATTTTTAAATGAACTTGACAATATACACCTAATAATAAATTTTGATAAACAAATATAATATATAAACATCAATTATTTAGATATAAGTTCAGTAATAATTAAGATATTTTTGGTATTATTAATATTTGTTATATAGGTTCTTAAATGTTGTGTGAAGATGTAGGAATCACATAAAATGGGATTCATTTCACTACATCCATATACTTCAAATTAAGATAATGTACCATAAACATTGCCAATAATATTGGTAGAAATACCTAATTCTTTCATGAGAGTAGAAATATAAAATTGTTTACAGATGAATGCAAAATTATTATTTGCTTTATCAACAGGAACAACAACATATCTATCATGAATGGCTAAGAATTTATTTTTAAGATCTTTAATACTAAAATAAGATTTATAAGTAGGGCATTTTCTGAGCTTTTTAGAAATGATCAAAATAATATTACTGAAATATGTATCAATGAGAAATGGAGATCTATTTTCTTTTTTAGCCCATTTGAAAATATATAATAAATATATCTATGGGAGGAAATGTTAGTCCTCTTATTGCTGATCTGTACTTATCCTGGAAAGAATTTTTTTACATTTCTAATTTATCAAAATTGAATCCCTCATTGGCACTTTCTAATAATTCCAGATACATTGATGATGTTGCCACTCCTAACATTGTCAATTTTCTAGATATCTATACTGAAGATTTAGTTCTTGAACAAAGTAAAAATAATGGATTAAGAGATACTTTCTTGATGTTGAAGTTGTTAATAATCATTTTCATACTAAAATATATCATAAAGTAGATTATTTTTCATTTGAAGTTGTTTATATGCCATTTCTGATAGTAATATTCATTGTTATTGGATATAATTGCCTCTACAGCCCACTCATTAGATATACTGATAATTGTGTCTCATTAAAATTTTGCTTTTCATTTCATATTACTTTACAATAAATTAAGCACCAGAGGTGATAACACTAAAATTATATTATGAAAATTAAGTAGGTTTTGTAATACACACTGAGATATTATTGCTAAATATATTATTAATAATTCTGATTTATATCACTATTACTATTCTTTAGATTCTGCCAATTTTGATATTAGTGTTAAGTCTGAATCTATCTATGATATTATATCTAATATACCTATCAGTTTCTAAGACTAATATTAATTAGGAATGTAGCAAATCTTTTTATAATAATATTCCTTATAATTTTAATGCTAGCAATTCTGTCAATGCTGTTAATTCCATTTGTCACAATCCTCCAAAAGGTTTACATAATTTAGGTAATACTTGTTATTTAAATAGTTTAATACTAATATTCAATTTTCTTAATATTAATGGTTATTTAAATTCCATTGTTAAATTTATTTCTCTTCTTACAAATATTAATAATAGTTCAGATGCTTCTATCAGGTTAAGTTATATCAAGGATGTTATTATTAGTCGATTAAAATCTTAAGATGATTTCTTTGATACTACAGATCAAAGAGATGTTCAAGAAGCTTTTCTTAACATCAATAGTACTAATAATATTGATTTTAATGGTCTTTCTGAAACTACATACATTTGTTTCAATTGTTATTCCTTTCTGGCAAGTGATAATCACTTTAATTATATCATCAAATAAATTCATGATATTGACAGTAATCCATTTTATCACCAAACTAATAAAGATAAATTTTGTAATAATTGTCAAATTGTTACACAACATTCTATCACTTATAATACTTTCAATTTTCCCACAATATTAACTTTTAATCAATAGATTTAATAAACTAGTTCTGGTAAACTTACTAAAAACTGCTGTAATGTTGTAGATGTGTACACATTAAACTGGTTAAAACTCACCACTGAAGGTCCTAAGTCCCACACCATAATTCTTGTTATTGTTTTGCAGTTTTATTATTTTACATTTTTCATTTCTGACTGGATTGTTTTATGGATTTCGGATATACTAGATGGTATTTTCAATCACCAAGCTTGACTGGCCATCTTAACATGCTTCAGCTTGGGTGTAGAACAAGATACACACAATTACATAGTTTTGATTTGATCTTGAAGGGATGTTGTTATTATGTTGAAGCCATATTTATATTTTTACACATCTTTTCTATGATGTTAATACTGTTGAAGGTTTGACTGATATTATTTATTATTTTTATTTTTTCTGTAGTAAAGATTTATTCTACATATTATAATAACCGCAATTATGATATTTTTGGTATTATTTGTCATATTGGTTCTTAATCAACCATAGTCATTACATTTCTTACATAAGGAATATGCATTGGTGGTATAAATGTAATGATTCCATCATTACTAAATTTGTTTTTGATCTGCCCTTTAATTCAACTAGTGCTTATTCAGCTTTTTACATTTTGAAGAATAACTAGATTATGGGAAGAGTGATGGTTGTGTACACATAAAAGTGGTTAAAATTCACCATTGAGGGTCCTAAGTCCTGCACTCTATTTCTTGTTATTGTTTTGCATTTCAACTATTTTTTCATTTTTGACTGGATTGTTTTATGGATTTTGACTAGATGGTACTTTCAATCACCGAGCTTGTGTTCCATGCTACTGTGAGGAGTCATTCTCATTTATACCTGCCCCTATATACTGTGGTCATGGAAAGTAGTGTCTGAGTTGATTAAGCACAACTTATTTTTTTTTGAAACTATATCAACATTATAAATGTTACATATTTTCTTCTAGGATGCAAAAGAGCTACCTCTTACCCAGTGGTGAACACCTAGTTTTAGCTATTACATCCTAAATATGGCCCAATTTTTGCATTGAATAAGTGTATGTCTTTCAAAAGTATCTATTGGTAATGTATTATATGAGTTATTCTCATTGTATAAAAATCTAATTTGGGTGCACTTAAAATTGATCTTTGATTTACCAAAACTATTTCTATAATAATGTTTGGTTAATTATAAAAAAATACCTTATTTGTTTTATGTCTCAGGTACCTTAAAACTAGGAATATAACTTTAATGTCTGACCCCCATTTTTCTATGGGTGGGGCCCAAAAATGGTCTGTGATGTCATCAGGAGTAGATGTATGACCTTAGAAGTATTGTATTTGATAGATGGGTGTATGTTTCTATCTGTTGACATAATTACAAAAAATATTAATTACTAATTTGTACTTTAAATCAATTTTTAACTATTTTTAATTTTTTTAAAGATCAGTTTTGATTGTCTTTCAGATTGTTTATGCTTCAAGACCATAGTATGACCAAAAGTAAAATTTTCTATTATCAGAATCCCTTTTTTAAGTGGCCTATACTGTCATCAGGAGTGTTTGAATTACCTTGAAAAATAGTTGTTTTTATATACAATGGTCACATTTCTATATATAGTCATAAAATTCTTGGTTATTTGAGTTATTTCAAGATTTGCTTTGACTTTGGGTACCTTCCACCTACAGTAGTAATGAAATAACAAACAAGGCACACCGGATGCTTTGGGACTTTTTTGGGTGACACTAAATGGCATTTCTGTACCAAACATTTTTAGCTACTCTCATTTTTCCTTTAGATTGACTGGACTAATTGATTAAAATTAACTCATGCTTTAATAATTTTACATTTTTATTGGCAATCAAAAATTACCACTCCTAATTACTTCACTAGCAGGACAAAATTTAATTTGTCTAGGACAGGGCTACTAGAAAGCAAGATTATTTCCCTGGGTGACTAGGGCCAGCCACTGACAACATTATACAATCTTGACTTGGGTGCAAGGAACATCTGAACAAGAATCATAAAACTTGATGTTGGATAACAGCCTCTCTGAGCTGCACATAGATAAAAAATCATTTAAATGCACTCATTCAGCTGTTTTCCTATTTATGTAGGTGCTATGTTCTATAACTATAAGACATTCTACAAATCAATAATGGTCAGTCCAGAAGGTTAGATTGTTGTTGAGTTTGTTTTGTTGCATCATAATGTTTATCACATGCAAAATAATTTTATTTTTAGTTGTTAGTTTTTTTTGGAATTAACAGCTAACATTACTATTGGTTTATTTTAATTTTAAATTATAGAGTTTGTGCTAAATGTATGATTCTTGTTTTGTTAATTAGATGTTGTGTTGTTGTAACCAAGAAACACGAACAAAAAGAATTTCAAAGTAAGTTGTCAGTTATTTTGATCAATTAGGTATACTTTCATTTGTTTTGTACTATGCAAAATTGAGAGAGCTACTTTTATTGGGAAAATATAGTATGGAGCCTGGTAAAGAAATACTAGTATTTTTGGCATAAGGTAACTTTTATAATTGAACATTGTTTTGTGTTAAATAACTTGTGTTTACCTAAAATGTAATTCTTTTTTCATAATTATATAACCAAAACAAGCCATAAGAGTACTTTTTCTATTTCTATTAATTTTTAAAGAAAACTGGTAATTTTTCTCTACCCTTCATAATTAGTGGTATATCAATGTCTTTGGATGAGACATAGAAACATTATTTGAAGCATGACTTTTAGCTTTTGAAATCTATATTTAGTGTTGAAAATATTTTTGTATCAATGCTCTATTGAAATGATTTTATGTTTTATCAGGTGGTCTTTTTAACAGATTGTATAGATAATACAAGGGTTAAGAGAATAAATTTTAGAGTAAAATTATTTCCCTAAATTAATATATATTCCGATAATTATATATCACATGTAATGATTGTAAAAAAGTTTACATTGGACAAACAGGTCACATGCTTTTGGATCATATTGCAGACAAATTGAAACTGCCAAACATTTCAGATCCACAATGGTTTCAAAGTCACTTTATTAAAGCCATAATCCTAATTGGACATTAGATGACAGATTGTTTTATGAAGATCTTTATATTGCTAAATTAAAATGCTTAAGTCCAACTGGTATAAATCAAAGACATTGAAAATTTTGATAATATCATTTAACTTTCATTTAGTTTCTACATCTCATATTTTTCTTCTTTTTTTTTTCAATTTTCATGTTTCTAAGACTTTTTAAATGTTAATTTGAGAGACTATTGTTCTGTATTTGTTACAAGAAGGAGTATTTATTTTTTGGGGATTATTTTAACCATTGTTCCCATTGAATATCATGGAAAATAGAAATTATATTTTCAATGTCAGAGGAGGTACATCACCTTCACAATTATGATACCTGCTGAACTAGATATAGTTTATGCATATTTTCCATATTGTTTGCACTATGTAGGATCTTTTCTTTCTAATTTTAGATTAAAGAGAGCACTGGTTATTCAAAATGCTTTATATCTGGTAAGTACATACCTAACTAGTCATAGTCTTGCATTAGACTAAGCCCTCAACTATTAGTTATTATGATTTGATTTGATATATGATATGCTTATTAAATGGCTTAACATCATCCAATCAGGCAGTGATATCGATTTTTTTAAATATTGACTATTAGATGGTTCAAACTAGAATCTCTTATTTCTTTTTAAAGAAGTGTTCTATATTTTTTACTAGTTTCAAATACGTTTGGCCGATTTGTGTTTTAGATTTTTGCCATTATTATTATTGGTGTTGGCATCTACCTGTTGAACTATAAAACTGGCCTGGATGTGATAGGGTCGACTCCAATTGCCAATTCGGCTTACGGACTGATCGGCATTGGTGTGGTTGTGGCATTAGTGGCTGTCATAGGATGCATTGCAGTCATCTTGGAGAGTTTGGGAATTGTCAAATTCGTAAGTGGATTTTTAATCTAATTCAGGTTGTCATTAGTTAAATTAGTATTGTTAAATAAAGATCTTAAATGTTATTATTTTAAAGAAATTATTAAGGGGCTGATGACGTCATCAGCCCCAAAAATTAAAGTCCACTTGACTTCAAATTTGGTGTGTGGGTTCACTAAACACTCGTTCGCACAAATCCAAGAATAGTTTTCAAAAACTTGAATTTCGATTTTTTTGGGGGGAGCAATAATCAATACTTTTGAAAATTCACCAAATTTGCAGTCAATTGAACATACTTTAACTTTTAGACCTGATGTCATCGGCCCCTAGATCGGCCCGCACTTGATTTATTTTTAAAAAATATATAAATTTTCTGTCAATGAATGTTTCCAAGGTCCTTGTGCACCAAATAAAAGTGTGCCAATATGTCTTCTCTTTTTTTTTTACTAAAATACCTATAATATAAAAAAACGCCCATATTGAATTTTTTGCCACCCCTTATATTTATAAGCTATGCATAGCTAATTGTATTCAGCTGTGCGTTTCATCTTGTTGATGCTGTATTTATGTTTGCTTTGGATTTTTCAGCTCTTGGTTCTCAACAGTTTGTTTGCAATTGCCTTCCTAATAGGAACTGCTTTGATGTTCTATTTTAAAAGTAGAGTGAGTATTTTGCACTGTTTATATATTGCATTTCTGGTGTCGGCGACATGAAAGTTTATTTGTACTTTAGTAGGCTGTTAGTGAATTGCCCTTGACAGCCTCTCTGTTAAGTCAAATTTAACCGCACCAGGTATTGTTAAAGCGCTGTTAAGTTGCCCGTATCAGTTCTTCTGTAAGCTGCAACCGCTGTTGTTGTTAAACAAAATTCATGACAGAGGGTATGGGTTCTGTTATCTTATTGTTAGATAGAACTTGTGTAGGTTAATATAATGATAAATGGATTGAGTGTTCAATTCAGTTATGAATCTGTCAGCCCTTTTTTAATGTCCGTAATTACCGTGAATATTCGAACCTTTTGACAGTATTGATAATCAAGAGATCTTTGAGCGATATTGATTTCCAAAAGAATGATATTTTGAATTGTATGAACCGTAGAAGAATGAGATCTAATAAATGTTGATGTTTCTTTTCTTTTAATGCAACATTTGACGATGAAAGTTTGGATGTATTGTCAGCACTTCTTCATGTTGTTTATACAAATCGGTTATTGCTTTCATTTTTTTCCACTGACAAAATGTTCACTACATACTAATGAAATGATTAGATTTGAATGTAGAATTGACAATGACAATTAAATATTAGGCTATTTTAACGATTAAATCGACTCTTATTATAGTATATTACCAATACCTACTGCCCATAGCTACACCTGTTGGTGATCACAAATCCAATAGCACCCCAACTACTATGATAACCAACTAAGTAGCTGTGTTTCTCTTTTGATAGCAATAAAAATTGACCTACATTAGTCAATTGGCCGTTTAACAGCACTTTGATAGCTTCCGATACTTAAAGGTTGCAGCGCATTAACTCGACAGAAGGACAGCAGAGCGACTGATGCGGTAGATGACCATCCCGCGCTCAATGTTTAAAAAAAATCTGTTAAGTCCCCCAGTAAGATTCTTAACCAACTTATTATTGTTTTTTGTTTAGATCTTGGATACAACTTTGCAGACGGTGGATATAACCATTAGAGATACTTACGGTTATGATACCGATGTTACTGTGGCTTGGGACAAGTTGCAGGCAGGGGTAAGGGAATGATTTTGTATAGAAATAGTATTGCTGGTAGTGGCAAGGTAACAATTTGTAGATTTTTTCTTATACTTGCTATGAAAAATTACATTCTACAGTACGGAAAAGTAGAATTTTTCCGGTACTGTAGAGTTATCTCTTATAGTGGAGTAATATAAAGTATACTTTTCCAGTACCGTGAAATAATAGTTAGTCAGATTACTCTAGGGATTTCGATAATAATTTAACAATGCATCAAATAATAATTACTCTATGGTTTTGTCATAAATAATCTTTTGAAACGA